>VYXH01012789.1:244851-260564 GCA_013397275.1 Burhinus bistriatus | reverse complement strand
ATTACCCTTCTTTTTTTCTTAGTAGAGGAAGTCCTAGCCACTGCCTTTAACCTTCCCTTATTCACAAGCAATCTTCATTCCCAAACACTTTCTCTGCATTCAATACATATTTATTTCCAAAATTCCTTCACATCTGTCATTTGTGGTCTTACTGGGTTGGTCATGCTGCAGCACCTTTCCTTGGTCATCACAAGGCAATGGGGAACCACAACACAGGCCCCTCCCTCTCCTCTGAAGGAAGTGTCCCGGGTCTGGACACTGCACAGGTGTGGTCACAGATGGTGGTGAACCTCCATGGTCAGGTGCTTCCCCATGGTGGTGATGCCTCACTGGGACTGTGACATGGTAATACCTGTTTTGTGTGGTTTAGCAGCTCTCCCCATGCCTCCTACATACTGCATTCCAGTTCCTAGGTCCTGAAGATCTAATACAAAGTCAAAGAAATATAAAATTAAAAAATAAGACTCTCATATTTTTGATAAAAGTCAGGATAAAAGTGTATGTGAAGTGGCAGATCTGAAGGGTCAAAAGCACACATCAGAGGAACATCAGTGTGACTTATGGGGAAGTTACTCTGCAAAGTTATACAAGTAATACCTGTGGTATATATGAAATGCCATCCTGTTCTGCCCACTGCATGTGGCATGTGTCCCTTTCTCCCTCCCCACGGCTGGTGGATGTGTGTGAATACCATCATGAGAATGGGTTCAGCAGAGAGTAGCGTCCTGCTTCTAAGCCGGGCTGCCACACAGGACCTACATCTGTGTTCCTGCTCACGCCCAAATTCCCAGCAAGCCATGGATCAGGGATCATAAGTCCATGTCCAAGCCTCAGTTAGTGTCTATGAGGGAGCTGTAGTTGTCACTGTCCCAGGAAGGACTGAAAAACCTTGCTTTGTAGGTAGTAAAACCATTATTCCCAATATCCTCTTTTAGGTTATACAGAAAAAGAGCGGGATGCAGCAAATAGAAAAAACTTTGTGGCACCCAGCATGCAGGAGACAGAGTCCAAAGTTAGGAAGGTGGAGGTAGCTGGTTTCCGTCTCTTTCTGGTACAGTCTTCACTGCCTCCCAGGCACAGGTTTTTCCAGAACTGTGGATCTGTGTTTGGGAGATGCTATGGCCTCTTGGAGTTGTCATGTTAGAGTTTGAAGCAAAGATTACATTATTTTCTTGATTTTAACTTCCTGAGACAGCATTCATCTTTCCACAGTTCCTTCTAAACCTAGGGAAACCAAAGGAAGGTGTAGCCCAGACTCCAGGAAATATGAGAGAGCAGCCTTGGTGAACATTGTTGCTCAGGGAAGCCCTTTGTCTTTTGGGACAATCTTTTGAAAGGGTAGTCCTGCCCTCCAGGAAGGCCCCTTAAAACCACCACCTATGCCAGACTGTGAGCAAGAGTATTTGGAGAGACCTCCCCAGGCAACCTTCCCTTGGGCACTCCTAGGGCTGGGAGGAGGGAGGATTGGTGGATGCCCAGTGATCGTGCTCCAGCCACCTGGTCACAGAGCAAGGCAGCCTGAACCCGATCAAAACGCGGTCAGAAAAAATCGACCCTGCTCCTTTGTTTATCCTACCCAACTTTCCCAGCCAAGGCAGGTCCTTCCTTCCAAATACTGGGGTGCTCGGAGGTAGGTTGCTTGTTTTGCAGCATATTCTCCTTTTCTTCTGGGTAGAAGAAAGGTTTCCCTCAGAAGGGCACGTGGGTCAAACTTGCACACAGTAACCAAGACCTCTGCAAGGATTTATTTCTAGTACTTTGCTCAGGCGGCTGGGGAGACACAAGCAGCGGTAAAAGGTGATTAGCAAAGAAGGAGAAGGAGGGAATTTGGGGCTCCAAAGAGCCATCTTACCCCTTTCAAAGTGGCTGGACCTGAATCTTTTAGGGGACGTGTCCTCCTTACCTCTCGGGAGTTGTGCTCCCACCCCACTCCTCTCCTCCTGCTCTCCCCCATGTCCCACTGCTCCTTCCCTGGGCCGTGTGGCCTTTGGGAAGGGAAAGGCAGGAAGGAGGCCAGCGAAGGCAGGCACAGGCAGAACAGCTGCAGGAGCAGCTGAGTCAGATGTCTGAGTATTTCGCACAGTTTTCACTGGCCATATTCAGTCTTTCACTGCTGTTTGCTCCAAACCCTGTCTCCCCCTCTGGTTCACGGGTCTGCATCTCAGGTTCTCTCTTCTTAGCCCTCATTTGTCCTCTCCTGGCTGGGCCAGCCTCTCCTGTCCCCATCCTCTCCTGTCTCTCCCCACTGCCTGCCCTGCCTGTTTTGGACACAAACTCTCCGTCACTCAGAGACCCACACAGAGCCTGGCACACTGGGGTCCCTTTGCAGGCGCTGCTGTAGTAACAACCGCAGAATCGCATTGTGCTTATATCTTTACTAGCTTATACAGGAATATACAGTGGTGTTTTACAAGGCTATAAAAATACATCTTAAAGGAAACAAGCACAGGAAAACAGGAGAAGTGGGGCCAGATCGGCTGATGTAAATAAAGGCTGCATTGAATTAAACAGTGCTGTGACTATTTACAGCAGCTGCAGGACCTGACCTAAAGCAGGGAGTTGCTGCAGCCTCCAGCCTCTGTTACAGCAGAAACTGAACCGAGCTCCCCTTGCCCACCCAGCGGAGAGGGATGCTGGCAGGGAGGAGGAGGTGGCCCTTTGCTCTGGGCTGTCCAAGGGTGAGACACAGATGTGTTGCAGCTGCAGAGGGTGATGCTGCTGTGTTGTGCCCGCCGGCGATGGAGGGACACCTCCTCCTCCGCCTGCCTCCCGTGCCTGGCCATGGACCAGCTGCAGCCTTGCTGGAACCCAGGGAAAAGTCCCTGTGGCTGGAGCTGGGCAGGATTCACAGTATTCACCAAATGGTGCCATTTTCAGGGCTCCAAAAACTACTTCCGAGGCAAGGTCTAATCCAGCACAGGGCTTTGACTTCTAGGTGGCGGTAAGACAACAAGAACGAAGGATGGGAAATCATTTGGGAAAGGTCAAACATTGTATTTTGACATTTTCTGTTTTGAAAACAAGCTGGGTTCAGTTCAGTTTTACCTGAAACAAGTGTTGAACTTGCCATTCAGCCACTGAAATTATAAACTTGTGCCTCTGTAGGACTTTCTGGATTATATACCTGCTTCCCAGCATGTACAGTAGAGCACATTTTACCTTTCCTGGATCTGATTTTTGCAAAAAAAAAAATTCCAATAGCAATCTTTCAGGAGAGACAGTCTCCCATTGGCATATCAGGATGACATGAACTTTCATCTCTAGTAAGTTGCTGCATATTTACAGAATACAGTTATACCAATAAAATAAAAGGACAGCATCTGTAGAACTAAACTAAGAAAGTGGGTACAGCTATTTTTATGGTTTTTTTTTCCAGGACTTTTCAGAAGTAAAAGAAGTTTTCTCTGTAGGAGTGCAGTTCCATCAATAGTCAGAAGAGCCCACGGGTAGGAAGTGTCAGCTTTACGCTCAACCAGACTGCCTCAGTTGTCTTGAGTCATTAACAGATTTCGGTATGTTCAAAACACTGCCTTTTTGCCACCATTATAAATTACAAAAAATAACTATATCCATTTGAATTTTGAAAAGAGACTATATGTCAAACAATAGGATCAGTTAGTGTTTCTTCCAATGCTGAAATAAAATGCTTGGAGAACTTCAATGATATATTTAAAAAATCCATTTGTCAAATCTCCTCTGGAAACGTGTAGATTTAAATGGTTCTTCATTTCATTTTTTTTTTTTTTAAAAAAGGGGTAAAAAAAACCCAAACCTTTCCAACCAGCTGTAAAGAAAAAGCATAAAGCTATCTCAGCCCAGCAGTGAGCTTTCCGAGATGGCCACGAAAGGGAGATGAAAGGAGGTCACGTACGGAACAGCTCTTTCAGCTCGCATCTCCGGCGGCTGCGATCACGTTCACCTTGGCAGGGGTACAGAGGGTTTGGTTCCTCCCCACGGCTCCCCAGCAGCCATTCGCACCTGCGCAGCAGGGCTCTCAAGCCCTGCCAAATCACCATGGCAGGTTTCTGTGCAGATGTAAGCAACTGCTCCGGGGACAAAGCAATACCGAATCAGGCCTAGAAATGTTGAAATTTGGATTTCCAAGGGTCTTTCATTCTGGTTTCCAAGTCTGTAAAGACACGGTGATTAACAGCCTGGAAGCACTCACCGTTTCCCCCATGGCCTGAGTCTTAAGAGCAATCTTGGGGAAGAAGGAGGATGGGTTAAATCCCTTGCAACTCATCTTTTTGTTGTGATCCAGGAGAAATTGCTTGCCAGCATGCATTTGAAGCAAACGTTGTGCTTTGGCTCCTCTGGTGAGCTCTGCTCTCAGCACTTGCAGGAGCGCGTGCATCTGCAATTGTGCAAAACCACTTTCAAATGCAGAGAAGCACCCCCTTCAGATGAGCTTCGTGGATACACTGGGGAGAAGGAAAAATGTGCAAAGATGCGATTGCTAAATAAGAAATCTGCAAGGCCTGTTTGGCATCGCAGACGCTTCTCCCTGCGATTCGGCAGGGCTGCCTACACGTTGCACAGGTGCAAATGACTTCTCCAGGGACAAAGCAGTGCAAAACTCGGCCTCTTTTCCAGCAAAAGACAAGCAGGGAAAAAAAAAACCCTGGACCAAACCTTGCCCTCATTAACACCCCTGAATCCTACTGACTGAAGGCAAAACGCTCTCCAGACTGAGTGAGACAAAGCTTTATTATCTCATTTCCCTGGTTTGACCAGCAGGTACTAAAGTCTGGTCTCCTCCATGCTGATGGAGACGTATTAACTTCCCTGGAGTCATGAAGGAGAGATTTGCTCCGCCATGTTGTTTCTGTTCAGTGCTTTCCACATACCATTTGACAGCTCCAAATGGGGCTGATGGTTTACATATTCCCTTCGTCTCCCCCTCAGCTAGTGTGCATGCTGCTCACCAGAAGATGGACAGTGCAGTCCTGCTGCGTCTCAGCCCCCTGCCTGGAGCTGGGAATGGAGTCAATTTTCCAATATCAGGGGTGTCACTGACATCCAGCAGCTCTGGAGCTTCCTCGACTCCCGTATTTACGGTGCAGCAAATCCCAGGGCACAGCTCAATCATGGAAGTTACGGCCGGTCGAGGCTTTCTTGCTGGTCTGAGCATACAACAGAGAATACGTTGCAAATAAATACTTCTATTCACTTTTTTTCTGCATGGACTACAAAAAGAGGCCATGAGGAAGCACGTACCATATCATACCAATAGGCATTTTTATTAGTTATCAATTAAAAATTGAAAGGAAGATGCACTAAGAGTAGCCAAATGTAAAGAACAGCACTATTTACAAAGCCTCGCCACTGCCAGTATTGTGTTTTTTGCTGGGAAAAACTGTAAAGCAGTTTGGACCAACTAATGTTTATCTAGATGTTCAAAGTGTGCACAGGTCTTTGATAGCAGAGCAATTCCTTTGTGGCCTGGCTTTTTTGACATACACCCTGCTGGCCTTTACTTTATATGCTGCAACCACTATGGTATTATACTCAGATACAGAAGAAGTCCATAAATACATACTTTAATTAAAATAATGTCTCCTGCCACAAGATGCTGACAAACATCACAGTCTTCCCCTTCTCTGTCCTTAATGTTTTATACTGTTTCAGGACTTTACTGTATTTTTATCAAACAACAAACTTGGCAGTTTTCTTCATTTTGTAGAGTAAATGTATAGAGTTATTATAATTTGGTGCAAGTTTATTTATTACAGAAATATGAGTTTCTTACATAATTGCAAAAGAAAATTGTAGAACAAGACAAAGAAGACGTTATGTGCTTCATGCAACTTCCACTTTCATCTCAGCTATTTTTCCTTCAGGACTTTCCATTCTTTCAACACTTTTCTTCAAATTATTCACTTCTCCCTCTAATGTCACTCTCCTGTGATGACCAGTTGGGCAATATATAATATGATACATGCACACAGCACCAACAAGTTAAAACCTGACTATAATATGAGTATTATTCTACCAGCTTGATGAACTCATTTACAGCTATGGTACAGGTGATAAAATTACAGAGCTGTAAATCCCTTTGGTCTTCTAGAGTCCTTTAGCTGATGTCATTTTTCATCAAGAATATTATGTTATTTCTTTCTAGAGAGCTGGGAAGTGCAGGGAAGGTAGATAGATATGACTATTAAATGCAGCGTGTGTGAGAGGGGAAAGGATGCTGAAGTTAAATATACACAAAAATTAATAGCTTTCCTGATCTGAACTCATGTTTCTCATGCTCTTTGGATTACAGTAGGGTTACCCTTCTGGTGTCTGCACCCCAGGGATTCACATCTGTGTAAATGTGGTAATAGAAAAAGGCCCTCGTGATGAATTCATGAATTGTTCTCATTGACACTAGTTGATACTTTTACTTGGACAAGTCTCCTTTGCAGGTGCACTGACCACACACTAATTGAAAGGATTATTTTCATAACTTTCTGGGCAGTCTGCAAGGCTTTCTGTGAAAAGCATAATTGTTTCAACCAGCTGCTTGGAGTTGTTTTTATTAATTTCTTTAAATCCAACAATGCTGGATCGGCATATTTGAGACTCTCCTACAAACTGCATATGAACATAAATAAAATTAGCGCATGTGGTTCTTGTGCGGGAGAGAACTTTCTCTGCAAGTACAGCATTTTTGTGAGGAGGAAAATCACTTTAAAAATGTACTTTTTCTCCCAGCCCCTTGCTATTTTTATCCTCATCCCCACAACAAATCTTTAATGTGCGGTATGTCTGCATGGCACCTGTTGCGATTAGCTGGGACCAAAGCAGACACATGACAAGTCCATGCATTTGCACTGCCCGATACCTCTAATCCCGAGTTTACGCTGTATGAAGCCCCAACCGTAAAGGGTTCTTCAAGTTGTGTTATTCCCCTTCTTGGTGAAAGCCAGGTCTCTTACTATAAGACTGGCCATAATATCTGAAAAAGCCTTATGGACTCAGTCCTCACTTTACGTTGCAAGCCAGGGGTACTAAAAAAGAGTCCATGGCACAATTATTTGGATCCCAGCTTGCTGTCTCCCTCTTTCTTTTCTTGGGAAAAATGCTCAATGTGTGGAAATTGCCCTGGGCAAGCAGAGCAAAACCAGGCCAGGAGTATTACACGAGAGAGACAGAGAGCAAAGCTGAGGAGGTCTATGGGGTCCACTCACCCCTTGGCCCCTCTCTCCTCCTCAGCTGAGCCCTTCCCGACACCTTGGGGATCAGGCAGCTTGCCCTTCATGCCAAAACCCTACGGTCTGCCTGCAGCAACAGAGCAAGATTTGCACAGGGAAGGGGATTCCCGTCCTCCCTCCTCTCCCAAGCCTTGGATGGAGAAGCTGAGGTCTATGCTGCAGGCTGGGCATCTGTGCACTGGCTGCCAGTCTCAGCTCTTCTCCCACCTCCATTCCTGCTCGTCCTCCAGCCAGGAGACTGTGGCCAAGCCCTTCCCTTGTCTCACCCCTTCCTCCTAGCATCCCAAAGGCCCAGCCATTGAGTGGGGCTCCAAACTCCCTCCAAGGGTCCTGCTCACCCTTGGTGGTGGGAAAAACACCATAAGCCTCTTCCTTCCCTTACTTTTTTGGCTCTAGCTTGCCATGAGGCTATGGAAATGCAGCAGGTCATGACATCTTCATGGGCTGTGCATTACCTCAGAGAATGACCTAAAAACTATCAGGAGGATGAGATTGCTGGAGCAAAACCCAGAAAATGAGCAAAATGGTGTTGTGGTGGCTGGAATACAATGCAGGAAATCCTAAGCAGAGAGTGCCTGAGATTTCAAGCTTTCCTAATGCAAAACATCCACGTAACTGTCAGCCTCCTTGTACTTCCACAGGCTCACTTTTAGCCTCTTTGCTCCTATGGGGAACATGGTTTTGTTGAGCAAACCTTGTGACTTCCCTCTGACCAAAACTGTCTGATTCCTGTGAGCCAGAAGAAAAGGACTGCAAATGTTTAAAAATTAGGCAACAAGCCTTGCAAAACCAAGAGGCTGTCCCAGAAATCGTTGACTATTAATATGCACGGATTTTTTTCATTTTCCTGATTTTCTTGATTTGGACTCACAGGGGTGGGATATATTTTTCACTTCTTCTCTGCACCCATTTAAGATAAAAATTTTTGTTTTGGAAAAAGATATGCTGGATCTTAAAAAAATACAACAAATATTTTTGGTATTTTGAGGGAAATAGCAAGCACTGGTAATACAGCTGGTCAAAAAATGGAATTGCCATTTCTGGACATATTTTGACATGTTCAAGCTTGTTTCCACTCCAAATCAGAACAAAACTCCAACTGTTTAAATTCCATGGTATTTCACTCCATGAAGAAAAACACCTCTTTCTTCAGACAGTGAAATTATTGTTTTGGTAATATTCACATGTAATTAAATAAAGCATGTACTAGTGTAGCACAAAATTTAAAGTGGCATAAAATAGCTAATGGTCAAAGGAGAGAACGACTCTCTCCCAGAGGGATTTCTTCCTAACCTGAAGCAGATATCAGAAAGGTGCCTCTACGGTTATCTCTTGTTTGAGTAAAGGATGAGCTTCTGGAGAAGCTTAAGCCAACCTGTGTCCAGGCTGCCACAGTCCCACCTTCCTTCCTGGCCCTCAGAGATGCTATTCCTTCCTGTGACCCGCATGGAAAAGTGTCCCCATCTTGGGCTGCAGCTGTGCCACCATCAGTCTGGGGCACTGATAGGGAGCAAGGACATGGCAGACAATTGTTTGGGGATTTGGGGCCATCGCGTTAGTAGGGTTACGTTTGATTTTTCTCCAGTGCTGGTCTGATGCAAAATACTCTCGTATGGACCCACAGGCCAGGATTTGGTGTACACCAGTCAGGCCGTATGACCACTGCCTCTGGTGTTGTGACAGTGTGCTCATCCCCTGCCCCCAACCTGACCTTTATCTCCTGTAACCCTGCCCAAGTTATAACCACCCATGGTGGTTATAATGGGTGCATCTGGTCATGATGGTTGCATCCAGGGCTCAAAGGTGGTTTTGGGGAGACAGATAACACAATAGCCAAGTACTAACTTGAGCAATGCATCCACCTCACCACAATACTGGTACTTTGGTCAATATGCAATATGACTATAAGTCAATCATCTTACGCCCATAAATAGTGAACAGCCCAAGAATCTTCAGAGCTCTTCTGCAAGGCTGCGGGCTGCACACCTTGAGTAGGGACACCTCTCAAGATTACTCCTCAAGGTTCAGAGATTCCTTGCCACCACAAATCCTCGATAAGTGGTTTATAGCAAGCTAAACTTTGGAAATCTTAGCGAAGTGATATANCAATTGTTTGGGGATTTGGGGCCATCGCGTTAGTAGGGTTACGTTTGATTTTTCTCCAGTGCTGGTCTGATGCAAAATACTCTCGTATGGACCCACAGGCCAGGATTTGGTGTACACCAGTCAGGCCGTATGACCACTGCCTCTGGTGTTGTGACAGTGTGCTCATCCCCTGCCCCCAACCTGACCTTTATCTCCTGTAACCCTGCCCAAGTTATAACCACCCATGGTGGTTATAATGGGTGCATCTGGTCATGATGGTTGCATCCAGGGCTCAAAGGTGGTTTTGGGGAGACAGATAACACAATAGCCAAGTACTAACTTGAGCAATGCATCCACCTCACCACAATACTGGTACTTTGGTCAATATGCAATATGACTATAAGTCAATCATCTTACGCCCATAAATAGTGAACAGCCCAAGAATCTTCAGAGCTCTTCTGCAAGGCTGCGGGCTGCACACCTTGAGTAGGGACACCTCTCAAGATTACTCCTCAAGGTTCAGAGATTCCTTGCCACCACAAATCCTCGATAAGTGGTTTATAGCAAGCTAAACTTTGGAAATCTTAGCAAAGTGATATAAAGGATTGATTGCACATATATAATCCTTTAGACATAAACTGTTGACCAAGTCTGGAACTAGGATTGGATCCAGCCACACCTAGGCTCCTCTCTGAGAAGGAGTTCAGAAAGCAAGGGGGTCCTTTCTGAACCTCAACTCAACAGGAGGGTCTCCCTGACAGTTCTGTCTGACCCTGTCCTCTATGCAGTAAATAACCAAGTGCGCCTTGCCATCGAATCTTGTTAAAACACTGTCGCATTTACTATCGAGCTTTGTTAAATCCCTGTTTTGTATCAATAAATATATTGTGGCTTCTCTCTTACGAGTGAAGTGCATCACTCCTTCCACAGCAGATGTCATCCTCAAGGCAGGGATGGGGCTGGCCAGAGGTCTCAGCTTCTTTCCTTCCGTCCCAGTCCTCTTAGCTTGAATCTGCATTTCTTCAGGCCACGAACAGCAAAGCCTCAGCAGAAGCCTTTGCCACATTCCCACCTTCTGCCGCTCACTTCCCCGGGCCAGCAGTGAATTGCTCTCCGAGGAGCCCAGGTTGCAGGCTGTCCCAGAGCAGGCAAAGGTTTTCTTTGGCAAGAAACAAAAAAGCTTGCCGCACGGGGCCCCACGCAGCTCGGCATGGCCAAGGGCTGCATTGTCCTACAGTGCAGCTGAGGAGCATCTTTTCTGTCTAAACAGGTTTATAAATCAAGTACTGCTTTATTCATGTTTACTCTCACTGTAGCTTGGTCGTTACTGAAAATCATTCTGAGCTCCAAAGCTTGCTCATAAACTTCCCAGAAAAGATATGTACTGCATTGTAAAAAACAGTGTTTGTTTTCCTACTGTACAATGCAAAGATAAAGCAGGATTGATTTGGTAATCAGAGGATGCTGAACGCCTCCACAACAGAAAGCACCCTATAACACAGTTTTCCAGTAACGCCGTTATGGGTCTGATTTAGGAAGTTACAAGGGATGATGATGCTCTTCATCCCACAGGGCTATCCTGGTACAAATTATGTTCCCAACTGAGTCTTCCAAGCACATCCTCCAAAGGATCCTCACTAAAGGGCTTCACGCATCTTGCCGGAGCCTCTGCTAAAGCAAGGATGGTCCTGCCTGGGGCCAGGAGTCCATCTGGAGCATGCAGGATCTGGCCCTTGCCACCAGTCCCTGCACATGCATCTGTGACTACTCCTATGTAAAGCTGCTCATGTGCACAAGGGGCACCCCCATGGCTCTTAAGTTTTGTGTGATGGTGTCTTACCTGAAGATTAGCATTCAAATCAAATTTTGAACATAAAACCATTTATAACATAAAGCATGCTTTACTTGCCCCTTAAAACTCACTAATGGTTAACATTTCACATGCCACATTGCTGTTACTATTTTTCCTAAATACAAATGATTTTGCTATCTTGCCCTGCCTGGCATTACTAATAAATAAGAATGGTTAATGAGTGCTTTCCTGATAAGAGACAGCCCTTGTTAAAGAGCCACTAAAAACACTCCTATCTGGACTGCAGCTGCATCTGCTACAGCACAGCCTTCTTTTTATCTGTGATCCAAGCCCTGCAGTCCTCAGCGAGACGGGACTCATTCTGCTGTCGGGTGGCACTTTGCCGGACTAAGAACTGATTTGCCCACATGTTTGTCAAAGGCTGATCCTCAGCAGGTAGCACTTATTTGAGACCGGACATGGCAGGTGGTTTCAGCCCAGAAACACATTTTTGCACAGATTCCAGTTAAGTGTTTATAAGCTATTAGTTACATAAAACTCAGATCAGTGATGTTGGCAAGTTTTCTGTACTTTCTCTGTGTGCTAACAACTCAGCTTAACTTTTGTTTGTTGTTGGGGGACTTTCAAGTGTGTCTTGAATATTAACATTTTAATTTGCAAGGAAATTAGTAGTTGGAAAACTATAATCCCTTACGAGCATGCACGCACACACACATGTGCACACACTCAGTCTATTAAAATTACTTATGTTATTAAGTTTGTAATAAATCCTCAATGTGGAATGGCACGTGCTGAATCGCTGAGGTATTTGACAAAGATCAGTTTAAAGGGTTACTCTGGGGCCCCAAATTCCATTTTTAAAAACAAGGCCCTATTGAACCTAATCAATGGTTTTTCTGTGATTTTTTTTTTCCCCAGCAACTTTAATTAAGAGCTTTTGGACAACTTTAAAGGGTCTTATGTAGTATTTTTAGCTATAGCTGTGAAGTGCTATAGGAGAGCATGAAAACATACCTACGCAGGTCTTTATGCCTCCCTCTTCATGAGTGGCTGCGAACCTTTCCATCGCGCGTGGGTCGTGGTGAGCATTTGTTTCTACAGACACAGCTAGAGGAGCAGGCAGGTTCAGCTCCAGGTTTATGCATGGAAGAATCATAGAATCGTTTAGGTTGGAAAAGACCTTTAAGATCATCTAGTCCAACCATAAGACCTGGGGCCAGATCTGGTATCACCAAAGCATCTCAGGACGGTGGCAATGGTTTCGGCAGGCGAGAGCCCCAGCCCCGGGGGTATAATGTGGCCACTAGAGGCCAGCCCACAGACACCAGCCTTCACCAGCTGTGAGCCTGGCAGGAGCAGATTCAGCTCTTGTCCTGAGGCAGGCCAAGAGTATCCTTTTGGTTTTTTATTTTTTAAGCAGAGTTTTCTGCCCTACATGTCAAGGAGGTGGAGGAGGGACTGGTGATTTTGTCGGTTCTTATTTTTTTCCAGGATAAACTATGATATCCATTTCCTTTTTTAAATTTTTTCCTGGTTTTCTTCGAATGAGGAATGGGGCCATCCCGCCAGGACAAAGAGATTTGGCCAGCATGCCAAAACTGCAATTACAGCTAAATGAAAAAAAAAAAAGAAAGAAATGTATTTTATTCATTTCAGCTGTTATGTCTTAATGCAAAGAAATCACTTTGCACAGTTCTGTAACCGACACCAATTTCTAATCTCCAATACTATTAACTTCTAAATCTCCATTATAAAGAATATTGGCAGCATACCAGAGTCTAATGCAGCTAAATGGACTTAGTCTGAGCTGGTGCTTTATTTTCTTTTTTCTGAAATGCTAAAAAAAATCATTAAACTATTTTGTTAATTGCTGATAACATTTTGGTTAGTTGGATTTCCTCTTTTGGCTGCAATAGACACATTCCAGGAGCATGACATGACTTTGCCTTTGGGACAAACCAAAAAAAAAATAAAAAAAGGAAGGTCATTTTTTGAAATGACAAAATGTATTGTTATATGATTAGAGATAGGATAGCTCCAGGATTATGCTGTATCGCTAACTCAATTTAAGAGCCCTACGAATTGAAACTAAATATTTAATAGCTGCAGGGAAAGGGCATCATTAAGGAGTAATACCTCTGCGGAAACTTGATTGTTTTATTTCAGCTGGATTGCAACAGATTTCTGATAACTCAGAGACCCACTCACGCAAGCAAGAAAACCTTAAAACATGTATTTCCCCCTACTACTTCACTCCAATGGCACTGGAAAACCAATCCAAGTCTCAGCTGTGCAGAAATAAATATTAACTAACAACAACCTTGACAGAAATGTTTCTACAAGTCAGTGATGGACTTTGACCAAGGCTGCCCCTTGACACCAAGACATTGTCATTCCAAGGGAGCTTGCAAATTTGTCTTCTGCTTGACTTTAGTGATGCCCTAAACCAATGTTAGCATCACTTCTCCACTGCAAGATTTAATTGGGAGCTTAAACAGATAATGGTGAGTTGTGCCAAGTGGGCCAATGGAAGCAATTATCAGATTTAGATATTCTGGCATCCTGGACAGAATTTCTTAGGCACAGGAAATGAATTATAGCAGAATATCTTTAGATCCAAGAGCTATTGGCAGTGAGGAAGGGAAGAACAATGCAGCCTTGGGTACATGCTGACGAGTTTTGGCTGATTTGCCGTGTTACCATTTTAGTCTGTGTGTGGCTATTTAATTTTTGTTCCTCAAGAGAGCTGAAGTTCTAACACCATCTAAGTCAGAACTTGGAGAGCTTTTTTCATTTTGTGTCCAAAGAACAGTTGGGTTCACAGAGGACTGAACAAAGGGAGAATATCAAGAGTATATGGATTGCTCTTACTGGAGCATAGGATCCTCCATGAATAAGAGCTTCTTGTGATATTAAACTGGGTTATGAAATCCCCTTCTTCCGTTGTTGAACTTGCAGCCTAGCTGTACCTGTGTCCCAGTATCTTTTAATGAATCTCATTAAAAGACTCATTCATGCTCATGAAACACTCTTGACTTTGAAACCATAGAGACTAAGGCCTAGATTCACCTGGCTTAATTTTAGAGATCTGCATGGGAACCCTTGGCAAGGAGTGCAGACACCCAAGGCTCCCTCAGTAATGCCTGCAGACAGACCAGCACATCCCTGCCTTTCAGACGCTGAGTCGCCCTCCAACAGCGCTTCCATTGAGCAGACAAGTCTCCCGCAAGGCTTATTACTCAGGTGCCGAGGCCAAGAACCTAAAATGGGTGCAGCAAACATAAGCCTGGGTCATCCACAGGAGCAGATGGACAGAGGAGCACATGTGCCGGGGGACCCGATGGCCAAGTATTTTCACTGTGGCAGTTGAGGCTACCAGCCGGGCTAGCAGTGTTGGTCAAACACTGCGGATCCTTGACATGCTCAGAAAGGAGGTGAGATTGCGTCATTCATTTGCCAGATGTCAGAAATGGATCTCAGATGGTAATTTTCCACTGTAAGCACTGGCATCTTGAGCAAAATATGATCCAAAAGAAAAGGCTCTGTATGCCGTTATCAATCCCTTAAGCCTGATGTCTTACCAGCTGTGACATCATTAGCTGTACATCTGTCCCCGAACTGGAGGTAGTTTTCTAGCCTAACTCTTATCCCATGTCCACTCTGACTAAGCTCTGAATAAAAGACACTTGTTAAAGTTCAACTGTAGCAGGGGCTGCATCAAGAGTTTAGAGATGGCAGATGGGCAGGCCTAAGCCTCTATCACTGAATACAAAGATATACGGCCTATTCTTTCCTTATGGCTCATGTGATACTCTTGATAAGATGCATGTAAGTTTCTGGCAGCCATACAGAGTGAAATCTATACCCAAGGAATGCATATAAGTCAACTTCTACTTAAGCCTTAAATGATGGGTATATGTACAATAGTAGCCAGTGAAGTAGCACTGAGAAAATGTGAGGTTTTTCAGTTCCGTGGCCTAACTGGGGGGAGGAAGGAGAGAAGAAGAGCAACTTGGAATTGATCCGAAATAAATATTTGTAGGAATTTTAAACCAATTAGAAATATTTTTCCCCTGGCATTTTGCCAAAAGGAAAGAACAAGATTCCAAAAAAGAGGTGAAAAGGAAGAAAAGATGGCTCGTAGTGTGTGTTAGCTTAAGAGTTTATTGAAAGATCTATAAGCACACATACATCCCCCCCCATTAGTCCTAAGTAACAAAAATTGCATGTTGCTGATTATAAGGCTGAGAGGTATCTGTGTGTCTGCACCTACATTCAGCCCCATTGAAACTTTGCTGAAAAAGATACGCCCAGTCCCACAATAAAAGTGTGAAGTAGAACTGGAAAAAATATAGGCCTTTTTTACCTTGAGCTAGATTGCATGACAGCAAACAGAAGAAATAAAAAAATGATCCCTATTGGCACCATGTTCATCAGAGGGAAGGTTTCTCCCAGTCAGACACTGCACAGCGTTGCAGCCTCCTGCAGGCTAACAACCATCTTCATGCTCCCTTTGATAAGCAAAGGGAGTCAATGAGAGCCAAATCCTTGTTCAGTATTAGACTTTGCTCCTTGTTGGGACAAGCACTTTGAGGGATAATTCAGCTTAAACATCA
>VYXH01012789.1:230979-244806 GCA_013397275.1 Burhinus bistriatus | reverse complement strand
AAAAAAAAAGCAGAAGTGGACCTATAGTTCCTACGGGAGAGAGTCCTGGACATGTCTGGGTAATACTCACTTAGACTCACTGCTGGGGTTCCACTGTACCGAAAGTCAGCTTATTCTCCCCTTCATGCATCTGCTTTGCAAGAAACAGCAGGGACCACACTGTGAATCACAAAATCACAGACTGGCTAGTGTTTGTGTGGCCTCACCCCATCCCTGTTTCAGAGCACAAATAAGAGGTTTTTACTCTTTAACAGAGTCAGGAGTACTCTATAATCAGCTAAATTTCATAATGAACAAGCTCTTATTCAGTGTGAGACCTTATTTATTGCAAGCCTAGTTGCTTACTTGCAGTATACTGTTCTAACAGCCACGGTGTTGCCCTGACTCTGTTTTGGTTTTGGACTAAATACAGTACAGTAAGTCAAACATTATTGGTCACAATGGTAATGCAGAGTGTATATAACGTGCTTTTATTGCTGCAAGGCATAGTTGAAATATTTACACAGAATACATGAAGTAACAGCAAGATTCATGTTCTGTTCCTTATTTGTAAGGTATTTTATTAAACAGAATCTGAATCTGAAGTTCATAAATTAAATAGTAATATCACTTATTTCCAGATACTAGTTCCAGCTTGTTGATTTTAATAGACAAGTATAACACTTCAAATGTGGAAACACAGTGGGTAATATTTATATGAAATCTCCAAGAACCGTGGTATTTTGCTCATGTGGAATATCATGGCATTTTGCCTGGATCAAGTAACCAGCAGATTAGCACATTAACACTTTTAAGAAACATGCATGTAATCCACTCTGAATGTGGTGTTTGACTCCTGGTAGGAATACCTAATGATTTTCAAATCGACGCGTTACTTTATAAAGCAAGTCAAATAAACAGGAATTGCGGAGCAGCTTTGGTAGGGGTGTATGGCATAAGCACACACATGTTGTTATCAACAGAGGAGACAGGATCAACTCTTTACAGTCACAGAAGGATTTGCAGAATCTGCAGACATAAAGGAGAAACTTGGCTTCCCTTCTTTCTGGCTTTATTGCTCTACGTGAATGGGTAAATGGATATAAACTGGTCCCTCTGATTGAAAGTCAGTCACCAGCTCAAGATGACACGTTAACAACAGACCTCTAAGACTGACCAGAGCTAGCCAGTAAAGCCTGTCAAAACCATCACCGTGGCCGATTTGGAAGGTCCCGCTTCAGTTTGCAGCTTGAGTAGGATCCACGCAAGACAGCCAGGCACGCTCAGGCTGCCACAGGCTCCATCTTAACCAGGAATTAGGAGGGAGAAGGGCAGGAGGCACAGGGATTATGTCAGTCCTGTGTCACTCGGCCAAGGAGGCGTGCCTTCAAAGCCACACTCTGGCACAGATTCTTCGCGTGGTTTTGGTCACGCCGTTGGCCCCCATGCACTGCTTTTCCCATTTCCCACAGAGAAGAAATCCCATCCTTCCCTCCATGGGAGCTGCTGCTGACTGCAGTGGTGTGCGTGTGGTGATGAAGTGCTCGGCATGTGCGAAGCCCTGGTTGTGTGGCATGCACATGCAAGCTCAGCGGTAGCTCGAGGCCCTGGCTTATTTCGACAGCCATCCAGAGGGGAACAAAATTTTTTATTCCCAGGGTGCTTTCAGTGCAGTGTAGAAACTGAGTTCAACTTCTGCAGCAGGAGACAGCAGGGAAAACCCAACAGTCCCCCTCCCATGAAAGAAGCAGCAGAGTCCAGGCTGCATGCCAAGGTTTCCTATCACTAGCCTTGTAAAAAAATCACCAGGGCCACCTCAAAAACAATGATGGAGTCATGCTTGGCTGCAGTCGGTTATGTTTTGAGAGGGAGACCATGAACAGGTCTCACAGAACTATTGTGGCTGGCTCCGTTTCCTGTTAACTCAATTCATCACACTTGTCCTCTCCTTCCTGACAGACAACTTTTATAGCCCAATTAACAAGTGTCCCTGTTTTCCTTAAGACCAGATATGGCTGCCTCAGCTCACACAGATTAAGACCTTTCTTCAGGAGAAGTGACTCCACAGAAGTTAACAGGATAAATCAGGGATTGTTCACAGTCAACCCAAAACAAGGGTGCAGGATCTTACCGTTTATCCTACTGGAGGCTGATGGTGTCCTCGCTTCTGCACTGGAGAATCAGTAATGAGCCGCGAGTTTCTAGCCTTTACTACCTGTAGGTTATACAACACCAAAAAGCTACCCAAGTAGAAGGGAAAATATTCTTCCTAGTCCCTTCACCCAAGATTAAAAAACTAACCTTTGCTTTAAACTTTGACTTAAATAACATGGCTAAGAAACTCCAAACATGGATATTTGCAGAATGAAAGAATTTTATGAAAGGAAACTCTGGGATGTGAAAAAGAGAAAGACTTTTCATAATGGAAAGAGTCAAATCAAACTGTCTTTTAAAGCCAAAGCCAAAAAGCAAACTCAAAAACCACCCCCATCCCCAGTTGCCAGTTTGGACACAGAAAGGATCTTTCCTTTGCATTGAAGTTATCTGTTGAAAAAACCCTGGATTATAATGGAAATATTAAAATGTTAATCATGGAGAGCCTAGATGGAAGGCTCATTTAGAAAGCAGCTCAGCTGTCAATGAGCAACAACTGCTGCGAACCAAGTACATATTGAGTACACTGTGTTAACATCTTGTCAAAACTCTTGGGTATACACCACCAGTGAAGCAGAAACAGCTCTGAGAAATGCTCTGAGGTTCGGACAGGATGAGGTTTGATAGGCTATTAAAAAACCCAAACCAACCTCCCCCTGCTTAAATTCATACAAAACCCCAGATTTTTGGAACATCACGCTAGAGTCAGGCCTTTCCCTCCCCACTGGCAGCCAAAGCTATTTTTGAATTTGGGTCAGATTTAGTGACTAGACTTCAGCCAAAAAATTTAGGGGGGGTGGGGGTGAGGAAATCATCAGAAAAAAGCATGAGAGTTTGCCTAGTTCAGAAACAAAAGTTTTCCATTTTTCAGGCTGGATTCACAAGAGGATTTGGGAGCTGACCGCTTTCAGATGTGCGCGCTGCAGAAGGGCGATTACTCGTCTGCAGCTCCTGGCTCCAGCGCCCCGGGGAATGGAGATCAGAGCAGAGTTTGCCATCCCCACGCTTTTATATCAGGCTCCCCCGCAGAGGCTGCTAGATCTGTACAAAAGGGTTTGCGTAGGCAATTTAGATTGGCACGCTGAAACTGGTTACGCTCGAACCTTGTTTAGAATAGCATAGCTGCCTTCACATGAGGGATTTCTCAATTCAGTTAAAAATTGGCTCACAAACCCATCATGGCCAACCCTTGGAGTAAGAAAAGGGGTGGGGGGGTCAAGGATGTGCTTTGCTGGAGCATATGGGGATCCCTCTTTCTGAGGCCAGAAAGGACATAGTCTGATCTCTCCAAAAGTCCTGTATTTTTTTAATCCATGCTTTTAGACCAAAGCAAGTACTTCCGCAGAGGGCCCTGTGAGGGCTTCCCCTCTTTCCGCTCCCTCCAGGATCTTCTTTTTAAGTTCTTTCATTCAGAAAATATGGATGTTTGGGCTTGCTCAGTCAAAGGGCAGTAAGTGAGGCAGCCACCAGGAGAACCTTAATGTAAAGCTTTTCACCTTTCACCCATACACTTATATGGTCTTCACCATGCAGCACCTAAGTCTCTTGCAGTCATTGCTAGATTTCATCGTTACAAGACCATTTATTAGATAAATACATTTTCTGCTTTTTTCAATGCCAGACCGAAGCAGCGGGTGGAGGGAGTGTCTTGGCAAAGGTCATGGAGGACAATCTTAGTTGAAGCAGGGCAGGGTCTTTGTTTTCCAAGTCCCACCAGCTCCTGGGACATCCCTCCTTCCTCAGACAGTCCCTGGGGAGGGGACGAGTGGAGCAGCAGCCATGAGGAAAAGGTCTGAGCTCAGCAAATCCTGGGGCTGGCCCGGAAGAGAACAAAGCAAAAAGTTATGTGTTTATTTGAATGTCGGGTTGTTTAACCATGCTGCCTCTCCAGGTGTGCTGAGGTCTGCTCACTGCTCTTCAAGTGCAGCTTGACTATGAAACCATCACGGTTTGGGCCGGACTGGCCACCGAAGCAAATGACAGATGCCCTCCCCCACCTCTCCAAGTAGAGAAGAGAGGGAAAGAGACTTATGAGTTTAGAAAAAAACCTAAACCGCTTTAATGAAAATATTAATAAATTAATAAAATAATCATAGAAAAGAAAATAATGACATATATAGAATATATACAAAACCGTGTCAAGCTCCCAGAATGATGATCACATCACCAACACAGGGAAAGTCCCAGACTGGACTCAGTGATAGATGGGATTTGGATTCCGGGTCTGGATTGAGGAATGCAGGTATCAGGATCAAAGGCAGATGAACAGATAGAGTCCTCCTCAGATGCCAGCCATTGAAGAGAGAGAGCTGACCCTTTGGTCCCTCAACTTTTATACTGAGCATGAGGCAGATGGGATGGAATACCCTGTTGGTCAGGTTTGGGTCACCTGTCCTGTCCTGCAGGTGTGACTCCTCTATGCTTTTCCGCTTCCGACCCTCCAACAGGGCAAATAACAAAGTTGGCTGGCCTTGGTTCTTATAGCAATAAGTATAAGCAAGACACTCTCTGCATACCATTTCTTGGCATAAATTACAACTAATCAGGTCTTACCACTCTGAGAGTGAACAGTTTCTGCACAATATGCTGTTAATTTCAGAAAGTTCAGTTAGTTAGAAGAGGCTTAGCTGCAAAGTAAAATTACAAAAGAAAATGGGTCCTGTTTTACCTCAAACCAGGATAGAAACGTGATCGGAAACATAGCAATTTTCCTCAGAAGGTCCCTGTGTAGAAATCAGTAGTGGGAGGAGAGCAGCTCCCGTTTTGGTGGTGGCTGAGGCTCTGACGAGTAGGGGCAAGGTGCTGCTCTTCAGTCTCAGGACACTGAATAAATCACTGACATTGATAAAGGGCTAAAAACTCCAAATTTCTTTGTCAGCTTAGGCATCTGGTCTTACCTTCCCATGCAGCCCTTTGTGCACAAACTACCTTACCTTTCCCTCCGACACATGTCTTTTTTCTGTGTGTTCCACCCAACCACGGCCACCAAGCCAATGCTTTCTGCCCAACGGGGTCCCCTACTCCTCCTCAGCAGCCCCCACCGGGGCAGCCCCTGCTGCCATGCTGCATGCCACAGGTAATGGTGAGATGGCAGGCAAGCAAGTCCCCCTGTCTCTAAACCCACCTGGGGGTTTATAGACCCTAGGAGGTCCACAGAGCAAGGAGGAACCCCCAATCTCAAGAAAACCAGACGAATACATGTTTTTTGGCCAAGATATTGATGGAAAAGCATGGTTTTCAATGATGAACTCTGCAAATTCAACCTGAAAACTATTGAGATACAGAAAGGCTTTTGTCCTGCAGAGCTTTAAATAAGTTGGTATAATCACAGGAGTTTCTCACACGGATTAAGTGAGGCATGTGCATACAACACCATGGGATCAGGACCCAACACAGAAGGGCAGTACGTACCTTGCGGCCTTTTGTTGGATTCATACACGTTATTTGCAAACCGTGTGTTTTCCACTGGAAAGTAGAAAGAATAAAACCGAACAGGGATCCACCAGCTAAGGACATACAATTGCATAGCATGTGTTCTCCAGGGCTGTTTGGAGGTAGATTTTCCAGCTTTCTTGTGCTATTTCAACACCACTGCTCATCCACATTTTCCTGCCAAAGTGTTAAATTTAAACAAAGGCTCCTTTAAACCACACAAGATCAAAATCGGGTCATGGGAGTGCTAGAAGTAATTTCAAAATATCCTCATTACCTTCCTGTTTCTTCCCATACTATCTTACTGTTTGTCTGGGGAGGAGGGAATGGGGGAGCACTAGCGTATTTGCATACAAGGGTTCCAGAAGCCAGGAATTTTGAAAGCCTAAAGGCTATTTCACTTTCTAAAGAGAATATAACTCCTTTAAACAAATACTTCTCAGCCCAATAGAGATGCCATGGCTGAATTCTTTTATTTCACCCAGCACAGAGCAGTAGGCACCTCGGGAGTTGCCTACAACAAGAAAAGCTGGTTTAATACTGTGTGCATCTAATTCATGCCTTCCTACTCAGTCCCCCCTTCCCATGCTTAGCACACTCACTGAGCTGAGCTAACTTTCAGGTTGTCTCTTGATTACAGTATTTAGCTGCTTAATTGCAACCATTTTAACTCCAGATTTGTTGTAAGCAAAAATTAGCAACACTTAACTATTAGGTATTTGCAAAAAGATGACAGAGTTAAGGAGCCTTAATTTAATATCCATCTTCAGAGGTTTATAACTGAATCCATACTTGTATTTAAATACCAAATAATCTGCTGATTATTATGCATAGTTTTCAGTCAGTGTAACGAAAACATGATGTTGCAGTCATGCTGTGAGCTCTGTAGCTAGGTTTCCTTGTTTATATTAACAGCTGTAAACACAGTCTAACTCAGCCTTTATTTAAAAGCAGATTTCCCATACTTTCAAGAATTCACCACATTGTGAAAGCTACAGTTTCAGAACTTTTCTCGCATGCTTATTGATTATGCCCAGGAACAGCCTGCAATGCTACACGTGCACTTGCAATGACCCATTTTAGAGCCTCTACATTAAAAGGGCCAGTTTTCCATTTTCATTAAAAAGTAAAACCATCTTTTCAAATGTTTGTGTATAATCTTGCCCCTTAATGTCCCGAATCCAGCCTGCAACCTTCTGCATATGGGGTTGTACTTAAATGCTTTGCTGGGTCAAGGTTTCACATGTTTATCCCTCCATTTAAAAATACAGGTTGTAAAACCACCTTAAAGCCATTTAAATCAGTGAAAGGGATTTGAATCAGTCAGAAATGGTTTTTAGGGCAAAGTTTTACCTTCCTATCTTTTAACAAAAGCATTGGAAAACCTAAGCTTTTGGAAAAGCAACGCTGCCTGCATAAAGGACTCTGAGGTTTTCTTCGTTTTTTAAGAGTACAGTGAGAAGCAAGCTACATTTAAGTGGAAAGACAAGTGAAGCAGAAAAACCTGCGAGGAGCATTTTGTAACACCTCTGCCTTGAGCAAGGCGGCAGTAGCATGTCCTTTTGATGGGTTCCTCTGATGCAGGTTAGATCTCCCAGTCTGTGAATCCTGGGCAAGGCCAACCAGCAATGCAAAGCAACCTTGAAGGACAAGCAGGTGAGGATTCCCTCTGGAGAAAAACTCCCCAGCGGTACAGAGCTGCTGTAGCAATTTACCATCATGCGCACTTCCATCCACTGGGTCTCACATGGAGAGAGAAAGTAAGGGAGAAGGAGGGGTTTATGTCAGATACTTGAAGGGTCCGTCAACCCTATCAGAAGAGCCTTTGGGACCACACTGCTCTACCACAGGGTAGGGATGCTCCTGTGCAAAGTGATGGCATGTCCCTACCAGTAGCTACAGCTTCACCAGTGGTGCCCAGGTTTACCTGTTATACTTCTCGTCCCAGCAGTGTCTTCCTGGAAAACTTGTTTTAGACCATCACAGCATCAAAGTTCTGCAACTTTGTCACAGTGCTTATCCTCCAGAGACATACATCTCTGGGTCAGGAGGGCCAAAGTGCAAGGCTGATCTCATGGCTCCGCTCATCTATGACCAGTTGCAAAGCCTCAGGCTCATACTCAGATCCTTCCTCAGCGTGCCCACTGCCCCCCTTTGTAGCTCTGCTGTCTGGGGGGACTGTGCACATGCAGGGGTGAGCACACCACCAGCCACCCACATTCCACCAGCTTTCATCCTCCTAAGCATGCAGGGCAGGCTCAGGCTCAGGCTCAGGGTCCAAGCTTAGGACCAGGTTAGGGCCAAAAGATACGGGCAGAAGTTAGGGTCCAAGTGCTTTGGTCTGCTCTGAGGCTGGTTCTCCAGGACCCTCCCTGGAGCCTTATTGCATTTTGCACTGTCCATTCCAGGGAATGAGAACTCCTGGAGAAACACCATACATCTCATGCAGGACTCTGGATCCACTCCTTTGTAGACAAACACAAGTTGAGTAACCTCCCACTTGGGAGGGCAGCTCTCATACTAAACACTGTCTCTGCTACCCCCCTATCCTTCAATGATTAGAAGTGAACTTGCTCAAAACGTCATTTTCCCCCTTAGAAGTCACATATGAACCTGGTTCGCCAAGTGCCTAATCTAGCCATATTGGTGATGCTAAAATATAACCTGGATTGACAAAGGATCCACAAGGAGCTTAGCCAGGCCATTCCACATCATCCTGTGCAAGTTATTTTTACATGTCTGAGATCTCATTCAACTTGCTTGGCTTCTCAGAGGACAATTAAAAACAATGCATAACAGATGGGAGAGCTAAGACAAACAGAGGTTAAATGACTTGCCTGGGGCTGGTAGAGTCTAGCAGAGTGGGCGACAGGAGTCCTGGGTATTAATTAGTTAATATTTGTACAATGCTAGGAAAATATATAGCCCTATATAAGTATTATTGTAAGGTGGCCCCTGTAGTTTGGAGAAGCAGAGGGCAACAGTGCGCAGGCGAGTGCAAACATCCTTCCTTGTCTCGTGGCATTTCGGTCATCCGTGGGGTCTGGGAGGGACAGAGCATTCCCAGGGCACACAAGAGAGGGAATGGGAAAGCCCGAGGAAAGACATCCCACTCAAGCAACACCGCTGCACACACCCAGGCTGCTGCATCCACATGTTGAATCTAGGAGCAGTCATTTGTTCTTTACATTTAAAGCAGAAATCTGTCAGGTAGCATCAAATTGGGCTACGCGATCAGTTGCCTTCAGTAGAAACTTTGAAACCGAATTTGGGATGTTTGTGGGTGTTTACAGCAGTAAGAGGTGCAAATCTCTCTGAAGTGCCACAGGACCCACGTGCCATGCTGCTCTGTGCTCTGCTGAAATCCCAGGGGGAAGGTCAAGCCCGTCTCTATTAAAGAAGGATCTATGGGAAAGGAGGAAAGGGTCATGGTGTCAGATTTCTCCTTTTTTTCCACCTCTCTGGGGCATTCATCCTGCTCCCATGACTTCAGATCTGATTTCTTCAGATGCCTTTTTCAGTCCAGCTTCCCTCCACACCATCGCATATCCCAGCCTGCTGCTCTGAGCCTCCTCCAGATTCCAGTATCAGCCTGAATGAAACATGCACCAGTTTTTCTTCAGGACAGCTCTCACCCTCCGGTTCTTCTACCGTCATCATTTTCTCTGCCATGTAGTTTCAAGAGTGGTGAACATTTTTGGCCATTTCTCTTCTTTCTCTTGGCTAGAATACAAAAATATTACCTAAGTTGTGATGCATTTTCCTCTACAATTTTTAAATCATTCAGACTTCCCATGGAGTCTACTAGAATTTTCATCCAGTTTTCATCACCTCATATCTTGATTATCAGGATCTGCTATTTCTTTTCCCATCACTTTAGCTCAGACATGACTGAAATGCAGAATTTCCAGTTAAAAATTCCAACATTCATTTTCATCCAAAATAGGATAAAAGGCTCAAATTTTAAAAGCACCTCCTCAGAAATACTGACATTTTAACTTCTACATATTTAGGCAAAACTTTTCAGCATCTCTAATTGCTGAACTCTAAATGCTGAATTTTGTTTCATTTACTTGACATGCTTTACTTACAGTAAAATCAACATCAGGCTGCATTACCCTTCCCTTGCAGATTCTGCTTCATCTGGGTCAAAATCTGTAGGAAACTGCACTCCAGTGTAACATGGTCTTTACTGCTTGTACTGCGTGGTACAGTGGGAAGACCATATAGCGTGCATTGAGAAATATATGGTACAGTGAGGGACCTCGTCCAGAAAGGAACAGAGAGCAGAGCTTCACGGCTGTCCTACAGCTCCCACTGGGCACCAAAATGATGCTTGTTTCTCTACTGTGCAACCTGGTGAGCTAATTGCAGGTCACACAATGGGACACACAGGTTTCCACGTCCCATTCTTTTCCCCTAAGAGTTATGCCATGCTTTCATCTGAACTTTTTTGAAATGAAATGTTTTACATCATTTTAATTAAAAAAAAAAAAAAAATTGGTTGGGTCAAACCAACCTTCAATGAAGCCTTTTCCTTTTTGCTACAGAAAATGTCCATTGCTGAGAAGTTGTGTTCTCAACTGTAAAATCATCCTGATAAAAATGTCCCATAGCCTCCAGTACAGCTGCCACAATCATTATTTTTCCTACCACTCTAATCTGAGCAACTTGATGCCTTTTTGAATTCTTCAGATTTCTTTCTTTACCGTCAAACCCTCTTCCCTGTCAAACCCTCTTCCCCATCACACCCCTAAACTGTCACTCTTGTCCCTGATGTCACCCACTGCAACATCCCTTGTGCCAGCCAACCTCCTTGTGATTCCCCAGCCCAAACCAACCTGCAAAACCATCCAAACTTCTAAGCCTGGCTGAAAAACATATATGTTATTTAGTGGCAATTTTAAAAAAAGACGTTACTGATTTCAAAAGGATTGTCAACAACTTCAGCCAGTTCCCTGAAACGGTTGGAGAAAAGTAAGTAACAAGGCATGAATACATTTTTACTTAATTCTTACCAATATTTAAAATGTTCAACAACGTTTTTGATTGCCAAAAATTGACGGCCTGTTCTGCAGACTGTTTTAAAAGCTTTAAGTATGCAGTTGAGTGTGTGGTTTGAAAACTTTTGGAGTTTTTCCTCATCAGAATTGCTATTTCCAATAAGAAATATAATAAAAATATGAAGCATAAGCCAATAAAAATATAAACATAAAAATAAAATCTTCAAAATACAGACCTTTCAGCCAGGTCTGCTCTCCTTTTCCAAATCCCGTATCAAAACTCTGCTTCAATGGCTACAAGAAATTGGCAAAGTAACAAATACCAAGGAAAGTCAGGAGGGAATGCTTCTAAATCACTCTGAAGCATCCCATTCTGAATGTAATTAATGAGCAGGGCCAAAAAAGCACATTGGTGAGACCCTCCATGATCACCCCCACTCCTTCTTTTCATGTCTCACAGTCGCATGCTGTATTTTTGTCATGTATGTAACCTTGGGTCCTCTGGACTTCGAAAGCTCCCAGTGAAACATCCTCTTTAAGATGAAGGGCTCTACGTTTGGCAGCTCGTATCCGACCTGAAATCAAGGAACATCATTCTTTGATTTCAGGAAGCGCGCGAGCACGTTTTCAGCGGCTGCAGTCAGGGTTTGATTCTGTGCAGGGCTGCACACACCCGAGGAATGCCAAGTACCCTCAATTCCATTAACTTCAGTGGGAATTAGAGGACTCAGCTGTATTTAATATTTTACAGGGTCAGGCTCTGAAAACTGTATTAGCATTCTCAGTTCCCAGTAGGCCTAAATTCAGCAAAGCATTTGGATTGAAACTTAACTGTAAACATGTGAACAGTCCCCCTGATTTCAATATGACTATTCTCATGCTTAAAGTTAAGCATATGCCTAAGTGATGTGCTGAATTTGGGCCAAAAACTACTGTTTTCAAGTGCTACACGAGTTCACAATAGGCAAACTGCTGGTCTATAATGCCAGTTGCATAATCCCGTTTCTTCTTTTTCGGAAAGGCTGACACAAGACTATATATTTGTAAAACGAGGCAGCTACACTGCTTTTAGAAGACGGGGAGTTCTGGTGAAACCTTGGGTATTTCTGCAAAGTTATTAATTTGCTATTATTGTTGTTATTATTACTGTTACTCCTATGTGAATGCAGGAAAAGCACCTATCCCAGACTCTTGGAGCTTTTGCTATTCCTAAAAGAATATAATCCATACAGAAAAGAATAACAAACTCGCTCTACATGACAGCAAAACATCAGCCAAGTGACAGCTAAAAATATCCCACCCTCCCCGGAGACCCTCAGCCTCTTGTACATCTGAACCCTCCCAGAAGCACTAGAAAACAGAAGTGTCTTAAGGCGTGCTCTGAATATCCCCACCTTTCACCTCTCGGGGGGCCAAGGCAGCCCGGGGGCTGCTGGAGAAGGATGGGCTGGCACCTCTTGCCTTTTCTGAATTAGGAGGGGGCTTCACCCTTGAAATGGTGCTGGCCCCCAGGAGACAGCATCTTGGCCAGCTCGTGGCAGGGGATAGATGTGTCTCTCAAGCAGATTCCTTCACATGGAGAAGCATGGGGGGGCGGGTGCAGAGCCTGCTGTGATGGCTCTCCTCCTCTGAAAGAAAAGAGCTCCTTCCTCTGGGAGGACACGGGCGCTCAGGGGCTGACGGACACAGGGGCTTCCCAGAAGATCTGCTAGGGCATAGAAAAGAAACATAGCTGTGCATCACCCTGCACTTTGGGCCATCATTTTGCATGCATCATCGGTTAAGGCTTTTATTATGCCCTGCAGTGTGGGAGGATGTAAAGTGTGGGCTACCCAAACCCCCACTCAGAGGCCAGGAGGAAGGGAAGAGCTTTTGGGGCTCACTTTTCACCTAGGCCCTCTAAGCATATGCAGCCAACTACTGGAGAGAGTCCAGCGTAGGGCAACAAAGATGATGGGGGGATTGGAGCACCTCCCTTATGAGGAAAGGCTGAGAGAGCTGGGACTCTTTAGTCTGGAGAAGAGAAGGCTGAGGGGAGACCTTATTCTTGCTTCTAAGTATCTCAAGGGTGGGTTGAAGGAGGATGGAGCCAGACTCTTTTCAGTGGTTCCCAGTGACAGGACGAGGGGCAACAGGCACAAGTTGGAACATAGGAAGTTCCATTCAAACATAAGGAAAAACTTCTTTACGGTGAGGGTGACAGAGCACTGGCACAGGCTGCCCAGGGAGGTTGTGGAGTCCCCTTCTCTGGAGATTTTCAAGACCCACCTGGATGCAGCCCTGAGTAATGTGCTCTAGGCATTCCTGCGTCAGCAGGGGAGTTGGACTAGATGATCTCTAGAGGTCCCTTCCAACTCTGAAAATTCCATGATTCCATGAGTCCGTGCAGCTACCGTGCTGACAAGATAGCTTGTTGTGGTATTTTCTCAGTGAGGCTGATTGGAAAATGTCGCCTGCCTTCGCTCCAAGCTCTTGTAGAAGGATTATAAAATCAAAGCAACAGCACAGCCAAAATCCATAAAAAGTAATATTTTGAATCCCAAACAAATCTCTTTTGGCACCCTCGACAGAGAAATGGTATCTGCTGTTAGAGAAGAGCCTCAGGCATGAGACACGGTGCTGGCAAGACACACGGAGGGTCCATGACTTGGACTGGTGGGCAAGGCCAGGAGCGCTGGCACTTAACCTTCCTCCCCTTCAGCCCTGGCTGACTGTGGTGGCAGGAGCTCCCAAATAGTGGCACACATTCTCCATGAGCGTTCAAGTTATCTCACAGAGGTGTTTCTTGATGTCCCCAGTGGGGTGTGTGCACGGTCCAGCACAGGGCTGTACAGCTGAGAGCAGCAGGACTTGCTGCGGGTGGCTGTGCCCAAGGTAATGCCTCTCCTTATCAGCGCCCGTTGTCCCTGCTGCCAGGGAAAGTCACAAGGGTGACAAAAAGTCTTGCAGCATCCTCCTGCGAGGACAGAAAGGCAGGGCTGGGGAAGGCTTTCTGCATGGGACGCACTAACCCCCAACAAATGGAGCCGGGACTTCTCCCATGCTTTGTAAATACACGTAAATACATTTTGCTTCACCCTGTCCAAGGGCACTGGAATTCTCATCCCGATTCTCATTTCCTCGCCCCAGCAGGAGAGCTCGCCGTGGGGTTTAACCCCCTAGCCGTTTCCCAGGAGCTGCCAGTCCGCAAACACCCAGCTCCAAACCCGAGTCCGCCCTCGGCCCCGCGGCTGTGCCCGGGTCCCCGCCCGCCCGCCCC
>VYXH01012789.1:98774-229987 GCA_013397275.1 Burhinus bistriatus | reverse complement strand
GAATTCGGGCCCTCTGACACTCCAGTGCAGTATCTGAGCATTTAACAATAACAGTCAACACTGCTGATGCCTGTGAAAATACAGATGTAAGCCAGCTGTCTGTCAGGGTGAAAAATGTGTTTGTCTTTTCGTTTTAACGTGTCATTTCCCTCTTGGACATTTGCTGTGTGGCTGCCAGGATATCACGTGCTTCCAGCACAGACTCTAACCCGGGAAGACGAACCACGTTCGCATGGAGGGTGGGTGTCATTGTCCTGTTTCTGCAATTTTTTCTTCATCTGAAGCTCAACAAAACATATCTGACTTAATTCCTTTTTTTTTTTTTTTTTTTTTCCCACAGCAACCAAATAACNNNNTTTTTTGCCCACAGCAACGAAATCACTTCCGATATCTATTTCTAGCCAAACAGAATTACAGATTTATCCACAAAAGGGTCATAGAAGGGATGAAAGAGAGTGTGTGCAGGGGGGTGTCGGCCCATGAAACATCTTGATGTTTAGATTAATGCACGGAAGCTTGAGATTAATAAGAGGAAATGGAAGTCTATATAATGATCAAAAATGAATAGGCATAAAATAGGCTTACGGTGGGATAACTCATACAACTGGCATATTAGTAGAAAAGGATGCAGTTTGTTCATAAAGGACAAGAAAGGGGAGAAGGGAAGCATGGCTGCCTAGAACATTGGGCTAGCTCTCAGCTCCAGAACACAGAGGGAGGAAAAGTTGTTGAATGTCTGATCACGGGGGAAAGAAGTCCAGGTGCTCTCAGGATAACCACCTACAGCCCACGGAAGAAATGCAGGTAGAGATGGCATTTTGTGAGCTCCTGGGAGGATCCTGCAGGAGGTGATGCTCTCCAGGGATCTTCACTCTTCAGCAACCTGTTGAGAAAGTAATAAGCCAAGAGACAAGAGACTTTATCACAGTAAACAAAACGGCTCCAGAGCACATTCCTCAGCATTGATGCACTGCCATTCGTACCACTGAAGCGCTGGGATATTCCCTGACACATTTTTGTCCTCAGGTACCTGCCACTGTCCCAAAACAATTCCCAAACACTGCTTGGAGTTAGCAGAGGGCAGCAGCCAGATCCCCTGGGCACGGTATGGCCTCCCAGTTTTGGAGGGCAAGAGAGTTTAGCTGTCCAGATGTGGGTCACTCTCTGCCAGTGGTCTCGGTCTTAAAGAATGGCTGTGGACACATTTCGTATGCAGTGAAATGTAGGCAGAGTGTTCAGCAAGCTCCGGGAATGTGCTGCTGATGATTTCTTGATGTGTAGGTAAGGAAAATCCAGCAGAGAGGGTAGGGGGAAGATTTCTATAGCTTTGGAAATAAATGGCTGAAAATGAAAAGATGAAAATTGAGATGAAGGTGACAAAATTTCAGTGTTTATGATCCATAGGAAAGGAAAGAGAGCAGCAAGATCAAAACAGTGGACTTCAAGGAGGCAGATTTCAATAACTTCAAAAAACAGGTAGGTAACATCTTGTGCAAAGACAGTTTACAGGGAAAAGGAATTAAGGAAAACTGGCCTTTTTTTTTGTTGGGGTTTTTTTTCTGAGAAACAAATACTGCAGGCAGAAGAGTAAACTATTCCAAAACAGGGGAAGAAGAAACAATGGTAATAAACTGACTTGGTTAAATTGCAAGCTCTTCCTTGACTTCAACCACTGGAATACACGCAAGCAGTGGAAACTGGGTTAGACTGCTAAAGATGAAAATAAGTAATGTGGCAGTAAAAGACAAAATCACGAAGGCAAAAGCACAAAATGATAACGAGAAATCACTCTGTAAGAGGAAAATCAATAAAGTGCTGAAGGAAAGCTTTGACAGATGGTGTCTTGAAGGCCTAAAGCTTTTTTCTTCAGCCATCGTTGAAAGTAATGACTAAAATCGAGTGGCTTAAATACAGTGTGGCAGATAAAAGGTAAGATCTCCTGCTAGATTAGGGGAAGAAAAAACGAGGTAGTACCTAGATAAATTAGAGCCTTTCTGATCAGCCACACCATTCATTTTTAGTAGCCAGCTAAAGCACTCTCATACTAGTTGCTGGTTGCAATTACTCTGCAAAAACTTGCAGAGTTCAGGTGAGGATTGAGAAGAGTGAGAAGGATAAGCAGCATTCCTGTCTCGAAAAGAGCACAGCTGGAATCATAGATGTGACATGTTGGCTTCAATTCCCAGAACAGGACTGGAACAAATAATAAAAAAAGTCCATAAGCACCTAAAAGTTAACAATGCAAATAACAGCCACATGGATTGCTCTAGAACACACTGCATCAATTTGAATTACTTCCCTCTCTGACAACACCACAGGCCTTATGGATGGATAGAAGAGAGCTAATAAGTGTTTGTACACAGTGATTTTAACAAGGTTTTCGACACTGCCTCATAAAGGCAAGCCAAGGAGACGTGGTCTAGATTAAATCATTGCTGAGTGAGTGTAAAAAGGCAGGAACAGTGCCCTCAGATAATAGTTAACCATTAACTTACTGTGAAAATGGTATTCTTTGAGAGTCTGTCCTGAGTTTAGCAACACTTGTATGTTCATTAATGATCTGGATGTCGTATATAAAAGATTTTTATAACATCAATGTGGGAGAAGCTGCAGGACAGAAATATCTGTAAGAACAAATTGGAGAAATGGTCTGACAAAGAGTTACGATGTTGTTCACTTAGGATTCCTGCCTACATGTTACACTTAGCCAGGAATAATCACCTGGACAAGTAAAGGATAGGCAACAAATGGATAGGTTCTGTGGGAAAGATCTTCTGCTTCTAGCAGATCATAACTGAACACAGGTCAACAACATCTTGTTGCTGCAAAGAAGACAGGCAATAGAGGGCTCCATGATTAGGACTTTGCCCACAAGGCAGAGGAGCACTGTTTCTCTCAGCACGGGCCAGGCTCTGGCTGAAGCACCACAGATGGGTTTGAGGTGGATGAGTGGGAATGAGACCACAGAGCAATGGTTACAAAGGGAGATCTTGAAAATGTGGCCTATAAGAAAAGATTGAAGGGGAGATGGAGGTGAGATGGCTACCATGGTTTGCCTTGGATGGACTGACTTTCTCCTGGGCAACTGCCAGGGAAAGGGCCTGCAGTACAAAGCAGCAATGTTCCTTGTTGGCAGATTTAATGTGATCAGACCGTATTAGAGGTTGAAGGAGGTTGCCAGAAGAGGTACCAGCTGCTGCATGCCAGTTGACCCAGTGCCAGAGAATGATCCCCAGCACATTTAATTTCCTACTATAAACCCGGATAATAAGTCTTCAAATACATAAAAGAGGACTTTATTGAGGAAGGGAATCCCTTGTTCTCCATCACCTAGGTATTTAGAGTTAGAAATAACAAGTGCAGTATGCAACCAAAAAGTTTTAGTCTGGACATTAGAAAAAAATATTTGGAAGCACCGGGATACATTGCCTTCAGGAAGGCTCCATCACTGAAGGCTTCTGAGGAGAAGCTGGGTAAACATCTGGCAGTGAAGCATAAAGAACGGTAGATCCTTTCTCATGGCGGAAGGATGGACTAGATGTCTTTTATGTTCCCCTCCAGCCCTATTTTCTTCTCTTCTTTCAAAAGCTAGGGATGAGCAGTTAAATAGGTACAATTCTCCACTTCCATTCAGTGAAGAAGTAGGACCTCTTGCAAAGGGACTCTTCTTCGTCATTTGTTCTCACAATATTTCAGTGCGTAGTTCTAGGCTAATTTTTAAATTAATTGCACTGAATTAGCTTTCCCAGTGAGGACTCTGTCATTTAACACGGACACTTGGAGGAGCTACTTTGTGTTCACTGTTCTGCTTTGATCTTTTAGAAATTGTGATTTCCTAGCAATTTTGACACAGATTGCTGATATAAGGAGCTTAGACTCCCTGAGGACCTCACAACCAGTACAGATGGGTCCAACCAAAAACTAATTGAACTGGTGAGGTTAAAAAGCATCCATAAACTATATAAAGCTATTGGAGTGGGTGTAAGGGAGACAACTATTGCAATCTGGCTGGCTCCTTTTTATGTTTTAGTGCAGTTCTGCCGTCATCCTGGGAAGCACTTTAAGCCAAGAGCTTTTCATACCTAAAGAATGATTTAAGCAATGTAGGAGCAAACAGAGACAATTTATCAGCCAGGGCGGAGATGTTGTCTGGAGACCTGCAAGTTAAAAAATAGATTTTGGTTTTGTTGTCTAACAGACCTGTTCAACAGTGTAAATACATGTAAATATCTTTGACAAGGACAACTATCTCAGGTCTGTTTCAATTCATTTTAGTTCAAGAAGGAAATAATTCCCGCTGGAGTCCAAATCGTCCAGATTGCTCAGGCTCCATGACAACCTGTATGGAGGAAGTTGTGTTGGGGTAGCTGGCTGCTCTGTTTCATTTTTCAGAAGTCAGAAGAAATTATCTTGACATTCCTGAAGGGAAAAAGTTGCCAGAAGTTTCTTCTCCATGAGACACAGAGATTTTTCCTTTTGGTGAGAGTGAAATCTTTTTTGACATGCTGTATTGTCACACAAAATGGAAATCTTGAATTTCCAGCCATTCCTGGCTGGTCAGTTAGCTCCTTCCAAAAACCGCCTGTGCTATAAAAAGACAAAATAGCTTGGAAGATTGGAAGAATTATAACCACTTCAGGGGTGGAGGGCTGGGATGCAGACATTGCAGCTCAGAGGTTCAAACTTGCTCTCTTACTGCCTTTGGCTTTCACTGACACTTTGGTGCCCCGGTGCTACAATCGCCTTTGAAAATGTTTTTCTGAATTATTTTGTCTTAGTCATACAAGAAATTTCCCATCAAGGCAGGTGTGAGACTCTAATTTTCAGTATCAGCACAGGGAAAGTTATGTATTTGTTTTCCTGTCCGTCTGCTGTGCAGTGATGATGGGACCTAAGGCAGTGTTTCCACTCAGTTTCTATGGTTTAATAATCATCAAATTCTCATACAGAGTCTGTGGTCCGAGCCAAGTTTCTCCGTTAACCAGCTTGAAACATCTTTGCTCCTGAGATGAAATGAGATCAGATTCGTTAAGTCCAGCCTGGCCATAAGGAAAATATATAGATATTTATTTGAAAAGAAAATGCTTAAAATTCCTTCATCCCTGATAATTTATTCCTGATAAATATCATGTGATGCAAATGCATGCAGTTCATAGCAATTTCATGAATCAGAGCTTGGGAAGGCTGATTAATGTATAATGGCCCATGTGTCATGGGCTAGGATACAGGAAAACAGTATGACAAGAAATTGCATTGGTGATTTCAGGTTCTGCTGATAGTTAGGTATCGTAGGATATTTACATGAAATCCACCTAAAAATAAATAGAATAAAGCTACTCACCTCTTCAAGCAGAACCTTTCCACAGTGACTTATTTGCAAAACGCAAAGTGCCTTTGATTTTCAACAATCAAGAATATTTTGACTATGGCACTAAAGTAATAAAATAATAAAAATTTATTTTTTTCTCTTATCCTTCATGTATTTTTCCTTTAATGTTAATCATAGAATAGATGAGGAGAAAAATGTAATTCAAATTTTTATATTGTATTCTTGATTAATTTTTTCCCTGTAATATATCCAGACAAGTTTCATTTTGATATTCATATCATTTGAAGATTTTCTTTTTACCTTTGTAGCAAGTGGAATAGTCACACAGCACTTTACCTTTTACTCATAGATTTTTTTTTACCAGTGGGCCTTAGGATAAGTCTTTTCTATTCTGAATCTGCTAAACTGGAGTTCTTTACAGTGCCATAGTGCAGTGGTACTGCTTCACCATGGACCTAGTGCTAAGCACCCATCGTAAACGGAACCATAAGGACAGCCTAATTATCCAAATAAATTTAAAAAGGCAAAGTCCCTGATTCTTCTCCATAAGCACTGGGAGAAGGACCAGAAGGAATCAGCAATGAATGGTTTAATTGAATACCAGACAGAAGAAAATTTCCTGAATATGAAGTTATCAACACACACAACAGAGCTATTTTGTCAATCTAAATACACAAGGGGCAAATATTTGTGGGTGATAGCTTATCTGTTTCAATCTATCAAGGAGTTGGGCTAGAGCCTTAAGATCCATTTCATCTTTTTTTTTCTAAACATATCATTTTTATTCGAACATATTGTTTTATCCTAAAAGATGGGAAAGGCTTGTTTCTAAAGAAGAAATACCCACATATTGGGCATTGTATTGTTAGTGAGGAGCATTATGGTCAACTATCAACACTTTGTAAAATAGTCAAACAAATTCCATTTTTTTTTAAAAGAAAAGGGTTCCTTTTGTTCAGAATCTACATATAATGTAAATCTGCATAAAATTATAGATAATTACAAATCTCAAGTTGTCTTTGAAGCATTTTCACTGATGTTGCATTGAAGAGGCGTCCTCTCTTGGTACAGAAGAGTAGCCCTATGAAGATCCCCCTGCTGTGGGATGACAGAATCCAGGTGCTCCAAAGCCAACACAAACACCACCTCCACAGGACTAGAAAGCTGCTCTGTCCTTCAGTGGCCAGCTTAGAAAGCCTTTTTGACTTTTGAATGATGGAAAAGGCCAAGTTAAAACTGATTATGCTTGTGTTGATTGGTGGCAATGGCATGTCTAGAACTGAAATTATGTCAGTGTTTAGCAGTGCAGATGCAAAAGAGCAATGGCTTATCACTGTTAGGGTAGAGAGTTATGCAGGAGACAATGGGTCCCCACCGCTCCATGTGACCTCAGTACTCACCCTTCCAGCCCCTTGAAGAGAAACAAGCGTGATGGTAGGGGAAACTGAAAACCAGAGGGGTCAACAGCTTTCCTTACTTACAGAGTAGGAGCTCTGGTAACAACTCTCTATCGCGCAGACCAAGAGCTTTCTGCAGGCTTCAGGTTCAAAGGCATTCAGACACACTGAGTCAGGACCAACCTCAACAAAATGAGTAATTACACTAAATCAGACCGTTTTTGACATCGCCAAAGCTTTGTTAGTGTTTGCTCAAGGAAGATGCTTCCGGAAAGGGGAAAAAGGCCTCCCAGTTGTCCCACTGGCAAGGGACTCAGGGTTTATGGGGTCAGTACTTCTCCAAGTGTTGCCTCTGTGACCTTAAGTAAGTCAGCTGAGGCTCAATTTCTTCAGAAGCACTGACCAGGCTACACTATATATCCATTAGCAAGAAGCGGGGATGGCTAGTGTGGCTAAAAATCAAGCCTTAATCTCCTTGTGCCTCACTTTGCCCGCACTAAAACAGCAATGATATTTCCCCAGGCTGAATTCACACGGACGTGGGTGAAGAGGGCCATTTTCGTCCAGCACAGAGCTCTGCTCCTCTCCCCCGGGGGAACAGCTGCACAGCAGCTCATTGCATTAGCTGCAGCCGCATAGATCTACATTATCAGCCCTCAACCCTGACCTAGCAGCAGTATCTGAAAGCTCGGTGTGGACCAGATCCAGGTACTTTAGGAGTTTTACAGCTTGTGCTGTTTTTACAGCTCCGTGCTGCCTCAGGCAGGCTGTTACCCGTACTCGAGCAAGCGAGTTTAAAGCTGGCTTAGCATTTGTGGGTGACTCCGTGCTTAGGTATAAACGTGACCTCCCATCAAGTGTGGGGAATACCATTAGCAACGCCCCCATCTCCCGCCTTGCCCAGCTGACACCACCGGCACCGGAGCGCAGCCCACCCCATAGCCGTGCCCCCCCGCAGCGAGATCAGAGCCCACTGCTCAGCCAAAAGCCTGATGCGATGGCAGGAGCACGCCAACAGCAACAGAGGGTATAACCGGCAGTTTGCAGTCACCCGCCGCTTTCCAAAGCAGCGGCATCATTCGATCGATACCGAAGGCCGTAATTTGAACACTGCAAACCGCAGGGCCTCAGTTAGAGGGGAAACAGTGAAGCAGGAAGAATGGCCATCTCTATGCAGATTATGAGAGATAGATTACAGTCAACTGGAAAAAAAAAAAAAACCCAACCTAAAAATCACAGAGCAACAGAGAGATGGCTGGAAACCTTGGAAAAACCCCAATTCAACAGAACATCAGTATTTTGAGAGTCCCAGCCAGGAAGCAGGACACAGATACCATGCAGTAAAGTGCTGCCAGACATGTTGGTTATTGATTTTTCTGAAGATCCCACCTGAACTGAATGTGTGGACAGAATCCCAATGAGAGTCCCAGATGGAGTAGGCAATTGTGGAGGCAATGGACTTATTACTCTTTAGGACTCAAGGGACCAAGATAGGTTTTTACAAGCAGCTAAAACGAAGAAAGAAATCATATGGGAAGGTGCTAGGCTCCTATTGTTTCCGGACTTAAGTCCTATAACCCAGGGCAAAAGGGAAGAATTAACTGTGGTTTAAAAAAAAAAAAAGAGAGAGAAAAAAAAAAGGAAAAGATTTGAGATACAAAATGTGTCTGCACCAGTTTCTGTGGCTTGCCAAAGAGCACAGTTCGCACAGTGAGAAAACCATCATCTTTGGAGGAGCGGAGGGAGCACAGAAGTTGCTGTCAAAAGCATTTGAGACAAAGAAACTCTGCAAATGCTGTCTGCAATGTGCTGCGTCCCCACTGCTCCCCACATCCCGGTGGGTGATGGAGGAGTGTCCCCACAGCAGGCAATTGAATACTGGCACCGCATGGGAGTAGGGGGAAAGCTTGTTTCTTTTTCCTTTCTCTTGATTTTTTGTCATCTAGCCTGTGCTACCATCTGAGTAGGGAAAAGTACCTGCAACCACTGCCGGGAGTTCTGTGATAAGCACATCCGGTCCATCACAAAAATACATCTGACAAGGGTACGGGGAGTGGGCATAATCACTACTCAAACACCACATGTACGGTTATCTATTTTGGCACTTTCATCCCTCTCCTGACTGTGTTTAATATGTTACAAAACATTATCTGTAACGTCAGAGTCCCCCTGGGCTGAGTCTGAGACCCCAGACAGTGTCTACTTGGTAAATACTTGCCTAATATCAGCCCAGGTGCCCAGAAAGGTACTGACTTTTGTGTCTGCCCTCCTCCCTGGACACCCAGGGGTTTCTGAAGGGGACAAAACATGACTGCTCTCCCTTACCTCTGCGAGGGAGCCTGAAGGCTGCTGGTAGCTATTTGCCCCCCAAAACTAAGCCCCAGGCTCTCGGAGGAGCCGAAAGTCTAAAGAAAAGGCTCCTTCTTTATGAAGCCAAACAGGTGGTAGGTGGAAGGCCACAGAGAAATAGTGTGCAAACATCCCATTCTCTGGAGGTAGCTCTCCTGGCCAGGGCAGCTGGATACTGCGGGTTGTTGCAGAGCATCACGGGGCACGTGCCTCCCGCACGCCCTAGTGCTCCCGGTACCAACCCCACCGCTGGCTGTGTGCAGCATCCCTCAAAGCCACCACGCTTGGGCTGTTGGCTGCACCCCCTGCGTCTAAGGAGCACTGCTTCAGGGATCCCACATCAGCTGCTTTCATTTTATGCATCTCCAGCCCTCTCCTGGCGTCTCTCCTCACATGCACAAGCACAGCTTAAAGCCTGCCAAGAGATTTGCCACCACCAGTAGCCGCTGCTTCTGAAAACACCCCAGGAACCACTAACCCTCCCTTCCCCTTTCTCTCCTCCATACGTCCTCCTCCTCCTCATGGCAAGAAACGGGTCAGAAAAAAAGACACATTTTTCTCTGCTGATTCCACAGATTTTCCTGACTGTGATAGCAATGCTCCATCATTAGGGCTTGGACTCACATGCCCAGTTCATGTGAATACATGCAAATGCATTGAACAAAAATAGCAAGAGAGCCACTTGCTAATAATATCCATTGAAACACCCTGGCATTTGACTGCCTTCTGCTTAATCCCTTCATTTTCTTCAACAAATAAGATTTGCTGCTGTTGCCCAGACTACAGCGCAGTAATGACTGAGGAAGGAGTTTCCCCCATGCAAAGAGATGCTTAGCTAGAAAATAAACAAATAAATCAAATAAATAAAAAGCCATCCCACATTAAATGAAGTTGTACTGCCACCTCAGGTTACCATCTGTTTCTACTTTGATTCCAGTGTTTCTTTCAGACCATTTTGTCAACTATGTATGAGTTCAGCTGGCGGCTGTTGTTTCTAAACATGGTGGGGCCCCAGGAGAGCCCCAGCACCCCTTTCTGCTGATGCCAGATCCTGGGATATGATCTAGGAGAGAAAAGAAGAAAGAAGGAAATAAAGAATAAGAGAGTGAAAAAAGCAAAAGATGAAAGAAAGAGAGAAAGAAAGAAAGAAAGAAAGAAAGAAAGAAAGAAAGAAAGAAAAAGAAAGAAAGAGAATGAGAGAGAAAGAGAGAAAGAAAAGAAACAAAAAAGAAAGAGAGAGACATGGGAGATCATTCTCACTGTCCTGCATTCTTCTAATCTCTTTCTTTCTTTTTAAAACAGCTCCTCAGTTTGGAGGGATATTAAAAATAGAAGAGTGTTAGATTTGGCAATAAATTAATGTCCAGATGAAGGGAAAACAATTACAAATTGGAAACAGATTTATTCACACTCAGTGCATTAATGAAAACGTTAAAAAAAAGCTAAACTGGGTATACTGTGTGGAAAAAAATAATGGCCCAGCAGGTCTACTTTTTATTAACAACTCATCAGTAAGCAGGTTGTAATTCATAACAAAGAATTTACCCCAAGGAACACCACAGGACTGTGAGCTTTTTAGTTTCCTAAGAAAATACATATGTTGTTCCACTTGGTTTCCTTTCAATAAAACCCACCAGTTAGCACTTCATTTTCGAGCTGTTCTGACAAATCAGGTGAGTTAGCTTTGTAGAAAAAACAGAAGCCAACTTTTCAGCTGAGAATTTTAGGGAATTTTTTAATAACTTAAATAAATTTCCCAAACGGCAAGGAAGCATGATAAAAGGCTGTGAAATGAGTTTGTTTGGAACAGCTTGAAAGAATTTTTCTTTTAATTTGCTTCATTAATTTTTCCTGAGGAAATATTTAGGGATACATCCCTTACTGCTAAGGTATGTGTTTGAGACAAAAGGAATTTTTATGATTTTTGTTGTGTTTTTATAGTGTCTTGAAACCTGATTAAAGATACTGATGAAAACCTGCCCACTAGTTTGCAGCTATGGGCAAGGCCTAAAGGAGATTGAGGCGCCAAGAAATTGGTTTTGTGAAGGTCGCTCTAATACTATGTGTCTCAAAACATAAAATCGTGTATTGTTTCCTTCGGCTGCTCCTATCACCTACAGACAGAAAAGCCCTCTTGAAGGAAGAAAATAATCAAGGAGGCAAGTAGGAAAACAGAGAGAATGATATGAAATGCAAAGAAAGAAAAAGGAACTGAGGTGCAAAATTGATACAGATTTAAATAAATCACTCCAGCTTAAATTGTTACAGTGTGGTGCTGGTCAGGACATGCACCATGTCCAGCCTGGGTTCAGTTCACAGAGGTAACAGACCTGCCACAAGTGTCAGCACCTCCTGGTTGTACCAGTGCCTGTTATAGCTGAGAAGGATCCTCCGTTCAGTCATTTTTCAGAAGGAAGAGGTCAGTCTTCCTAGTATTTTATCACCACACTCAGTCCTTTCCACATGGTTTGATAGAGTGGAGATGTGGTGCAAGCCTCCAAGAGATCACTGCGAGTTTTCCCATTAACTTAACATTTCACATACACTGCTTATCAAACACCACAGAAGCAAAATGAACTACCTGCTCCAGGATTTCCAAAAATTACACTGGAATGTAATTTGAGACGCAGAGGAGACTGGGTTCCTAGTTATTTGTCATTCCTGACTTGGCTAGAGAGGGGCGCTGAAAAAGCAAGGGCTATTAAGGAACACAGTACTTACATGGAAAGATTCCTTATAGCCAACAACATATTTACACTGAGTAAATGCAACTGGAAATTAATGCTAAAGTTTCTCCAAAAGAAGAAATAATTGGAGTTGAGAGTCAACAGTTTCTCTTCCATCTGCTGTGTCTCTGATGAACATCCACCACTCCCTTGGGTGCAAATCACAAACACCTTCAGCACTCAGCAGAAGAGACGTGCACAATCACTTGTTTCAGAAATGGTGAGATGTGGGAGTGTGCTGGTTCAAACATCACAGCCATGACTAGGTAAGGGCAGCAAGAGCTCCAAGAGCACCTACATCAAATGTCAGAAGTCTCTGTGACATATGTGTAGATTATAAAGCTCATATGAATAAATCCAGGAGCGCTCTCAGGCTCAACAGCAATCTTTTAGAAGGACTGACTCTCCATAAAGCCATTTAAAGTGGTAAAGACTCTCCCTGGAAGATAATATTAGAACATTTCTAAGGCAGCACTTTTAGGCCTTTACCTCCACACCCACTGTGCAGGACCTAGTGGCAGAGAAGGAGCAGTCCAGCTATGTCAAAAGCAACTTATTTCTGTGAATGTCGGGCTGGAGTAGGACCTGAACATTGATATTTCCAAAGCACTTCATCTGAGAAATACTGGTCAGGCGAGTAGTTACTGCTCAGAGACCTCTGCAGTGACATACAAATGGAAACAACCCACTCCCTCTTCCATTACAGTAGGTCTGGGCCACAGTATCCTCTGCAATTAGAGACAGTTTAAGTGCTTAAGGATGCAGCTCATAGCTTGGAAAGTGTAGGCAGCTGAAGCATTTAGGCACATGAAATCACTGCAAGATTAAAATACTTATTGTGTTCATCCACTTTTAGCCAATGTCCAATTTGTAATCTGTCCAGAAAAAAATGAGATCATATATCTGCTACTCAAATTATTTTGCTATCTGCCAAAGAATGCTTCTGGGAAGGGTTATTCTTCCCAGCAGAAATGTAGGAAATAAGTTGGAAAACATTAATTCATATTAATAAAAAAGGCCTGTGAAGACAACAGCTGTTTGATCCTTAGATAAACTGTAGACAGTTTTCACTATTTAAGTCGTTGTGAGTGATGTACTGTAGGTTTAGAGGGAAAAAGAAGCCAAGAAAAAGAGGAGAGAAAAGAAAAAAGCCTGGAGAAAATATTTACTTGCATACTTTTCCTAGGAAAATATAAATGTGGCTAATGAAACAGACTTGTTTAGATACTCTGTAGCACTCCCCGAGGGATCTGGAGGAGATACTTTCCACCTACTCCTAAGCTCTCTTCAGCAGTCACAGCTGGGGCTTCTGCAGTGGGACCCTCATGGGCACGGGCTTTGAAGGCGTTTGCAGAAAGACAGGGGTGGGGGCTTGATGGCACCTTTTGGGCCAGAGGATGGCAGCTGTGCCGATGTGGCAGCCGTGCCGACGTGGCAGCCGCGGGTGTTTGCCGGGAGTCCTGCTGCAGGGAGGACCCTGCCTGGGGGAGCTGGGAAGCTGCGGGGAGCTGGTGGGGATGGGGCAGCCACATCTGAAAAGAGCTATAGCATGCCAGGGGGAATCCAAAACATGAATTAGTTTAAATTGTTCTGCCACCTGGGAGGGGCTGTAGGTGCCTCTCAGGGTGGGCAGCGCTCTCGGGCAGACCTTCACACTCTTTCCTCTGTGGCAGCAGCTTTCCCTGTTCCCAGAGGCCATTCCTCAGTAACCACAATTCATCTCTAGGTGCCTTTAAAGCAAGAACCGTACTGAAAGAGAAAACAGAAATCAGCACACACAGTTTCTGCTCCAGAGGCAAGTGGACATGTGTGGGATGTGAGGACAGACACAGCCCCTCGGGTGCTCTCCACTGCACTTCATCCAAGGATGGGGTCTTCTCAGCTATGTCCACCCCAGTGTGGAGTCTCCAGAGACAAGAGGGAGGTTCTCCTCGGGTCACAGCCAGGAGAGAAGGGAGACTGATGCTGTGGCTTTCTCCAGCCTGAGCCCTGGATGGAACACCTGGGTAGCTGGAAAGTTTCTTCACTCCCAGTCCTGACCTCTACTTCTGCTGGTGAAACCAATCTGGGTTATCTCTTTGTGTATTGATCTGATTGCTCTGGATACCAAATTGACTGGATGTCTCATGCATCTTAAATTTATATCAAATGTAAAAGTTCCAGTTTGGGGGTTGTTTTTTCCCCAGAATTCCAGAATTAATATTTATTCCCTGATGTCCCCACCCAACTCTCTTTCCTGAAAACCCAGCAGATGCTGGAGCTCACCGTGGGTGCTCATACAAGGATGGACCAGGTGACTTGACGAACCCTCTGGGAGGCCTGTTGATACGCATTTGTCACTGGAAAAGACAGCTTACTGTGGCTCCTATTTACAAGCTTCTTAAACTAGCTTCTAAACTAGCTTTTAACAAAGAAAATGTGTTAAAGTACCAATAAAATTGCTCTAATAAGCCCTCCATAGCAAACTCCTAATTGAAGCTCATAAAGAGAGCTCTAAACAGTATTTAAAGTGCAAAGAAAACACATTGGTCCTCAATGCAAACAAGTAGATGTGGTGCTGATGCTTTTTATTTGACCAACATGAAAGCTGCAGAACACAAAAATGTAGGTGTGGGATGTGTGTGGTTAGAAAGCTGGTTATTGGACTTACAGGCAGGTTTAAAATCTTTCCTTCAACAAGCAGGCAGTTTGGCTCCAGAGCATATAACCTGCCCAGAAATTTGTACAAATGCCTCTTTCACTTGTACCCTTTCCCACACACATGGATGTACCTGCAAATGCAGGACACAGCATGCACGCATTTTGCTTACTACTTTCTGGTTTACTTTTGTGTTTCAAAAACTGCAAATTATGCTTCTCTTCTCAGTGCTCCTGTGCCACAGTTTAGGCCCTCAACAACAGCACAGAAACTGAAATTACTGTGCATCACCTTGAGGGCACGCAGTGACTCTTCTTGACTCCTGCCAAGCACCCACATGCTGAAAAAAACATCTGGAGGGCTTTCCAGAGTCTGCTTTGAAAGCTCCCCCATGAGCGACAATTGTAAGTTTCCTCCAAATCTACAGGTTTCTCCACGGAAAAGAAGCACACACAGATGTTAAAGAGGAGAGAGAAGAAAGGGAAATTACATTTGAGAATGGTGTAGCTTGGGAGAGAACAGAGCAACTCATGGAAACCCATCTCATCTCACTGCAACGCCTGTCCCATGAAGCAGCAAACTTAGAAATAAAATGTATCTTCCTCCCAGTTGTGTATCTAGTTATGAGCTCTACAGAATGGATTTCCCAGAAAAAAGTAGTTGCTTTGGTCCTCCAGATACTGCCGCGCTTGTTCCCGCTGAAGGCAATAAAATTATGACGACAGGGTATCAAATGTCCTGCTGGCCAGGACACACACCAGAGTGTCTTTAACACAGGACATACGGGTACCGGTAAAGCACATCAGAGAGCTCCAGTTATATCTACAGTCTGCGTGGCCTTGGCTTCCCTCGGTGGTAGGGAGAGGCAGCCAGAGCGGCCGGGCAGCCACATGTGGAGGGGAGTGGGGATGGGAGTCTGTCTGGTGGGGGCAGGGAGAGTTAAAAATACCATGGGATGAAATTTTGGGATCAAAGGAGAGGAAATAATAGACTTTGAAGATGGGGAAGGAGGGAAAAGGAAGACTTAGAAGACACCATTAAATTAAAAATCTTTTGAAAAAACACTCAAACATTGTACAGCATATTTGGGCTGCAAGGCTGATACATCCAGTGGTGTCATCCCCTGATCTCCATCTTCCTCAAGCTCTTTTCAAGGCAGAGCTGCATTAAAAACCATTGTGCTGCTGATGAAACACTTTGTGGTTTTGCCTCAAGTAATTCACTGGTTTCCACAAAAACTAAAGGCATTTTTTATAGGGAAAAGCTGTCATTTCACCGTGCTAAGCTGTTTCTGCCATAAAAAGGTGTGATTTCACTTCCTGCACATGTGTGAAAATTTAGGATGTGTTCCAGTATAAAAGAACATGTTGCCACATGAAAAGCTGCGTTTTTAACAGCATTTGCAAAATCTCACCCTTGACCAAATTTGTCAGTTCTCACAAAATCTTAAAGACCAGACCATGACTTGTTTTTCTGTGAGTGCACAGAAGTGTTAAAATACTGCAGTGATGGAAAAGGAAAAGGAAAAGAAAAAGAAAAAGGAAAACAAAAAAAGGAAAAGAAAACGGAAACGGAAAAGGAAAAGGAAAAGGAAAAGGAAAAGGAAAAGGAAAAGGAAAAGGAAAAGGAAAAGGAAAAGGAAAAGGGAAAGGGAAAGGGAAAGGAAAAGGAAAAGGAAAAAAGGAAAAGGAAAAGGGAAAGAAAAAGGGAAGGGAAGGGAAGGGAAGGGAAGGGAAGGGAAGGGTCCCATATATGCAAGGGCTTGACACAATTCTAAGTGTGGAATTTACAAAGACTTTCAGTGGTATAAAAATCATCTGCCTCAGACAGAAGCTGTTTAGCTGTAACACTAAATCTCTCTGACTCTGGGATTCAGCAGGAAATGGGAGCCTTGAGACCTTGTGGGACGGTGGTATGCTGGAGAAGGAAGGGAGAACCCTTTCCCGTGAGGCACACTGTCCACCTGAGGGATGCTGCAGACCTCCTGTTGCACCCAGAACCTGGAGGAGAGAACAGCAGGTTCAAGTGGATGATGGCAAGACAAACAAATCTGAAAGTTTCCCTAAAATCAGTCAGATATTTCTTGTGAGGCTGGACTCCAAAGCCTCTCCATATACTGCAGAACCTCCAGGTTAAATAAGACTGGGATGCATCATGCAGAATGAGGTTAAGTGAAGAAATGGTTGATGAAAGCTCTCAGGCCATCAGTACATCCTATGAAATCATTGTCAGACCACAATAGTTTCTCACTTTCAGCTACAAGGCTAGAAATATTATAATAAAAAGGGTTGATAAAATTATTTGACTACTGAAAGCTGAACACTTCTAAAGCAGAGAATCTAATGCAGCTGTTTTCCCCACACCGAATGGAAAAAAAATAATATAATGGGATTTTTAGATATTTGGATTTTTGTTTACTTCAAAGGAGCCTTGTACTGTGCGATACCCATGTTCTACATATGGCCTAGAGTATATTCTTTAGTGCCTTGCTAGCAGTCAGATGTACTCAATAATGCTTTGTATCAACTTCATTATGAAGTTTCAGAAATGAATTAAAACACTATCAAAGGGCCAAGACACCACAATGAAGTTCACTAAAATCAGCAAGAAATGCTCCATTTCAGTTGGAATTGTGAGTCCTGATGAAAACTAAAGTCAATAGAGAGCTTTGGATCAAGCCCTGAACCGTCTCTCCAAAACAGGTGCAGAACAGTGAATAACTCTAGGGCTGAAGTCAATTAGACCCACTCAGGTTTGGTCAATTAGTCTTTCTTTTGATCTCTCAATCTAACAGAAAAGTTAAAAAATGCTCATTTTTACTCAGTTCGTCACCTGTGGGGGTGGGGGGAGGGGTCCTTTCTCAGTATTGAAGCAGAAAAACTTCTCTGGACTTCTTTTTCTTCTCTGTCTCACACATTATTAGGTTTTGTGCAAGAGGGCAGGCTTGCAGATGCAGATGTTCATACGGAGTACTGAGGAACAGGTTCCCAAAGGGCACCAGGGGCAGAGCTTCAGGATATTAAAGGCGAGCAAACTGATATTAAACCAGCATAAGCTGAAAGTGAAATGGCATGGAGCTAGGCTCAGTGCTGCGGTGCCTAAACTTTCACACACTGCAGCCAGGGAGCCCACATCTCAGCAAATGCACCTGGAGAATGAGCTGGGATGGGTCCCACAAAAAAATCAAAAAACGCTGCATAAACAGGCTGGCCTTCGTAACTGGAAATGACATGGAGAAGACCGTGAAGAAGTGTGCCCAAAGAAAAGGTATGGGATTGCCCTGATCTGCAGGTATAGGATTGCCCTGATGAGCCCTCAGGGCTCTTATCTTAGGATTCACAGTCAAGAGCACCATTGGGCGGGCAGCAGTGCCTGTTGGTCTTCTATCACTGAAGGCTTCAAAACCTCTTAAATCTCTTAAAGTTGCTTTACTCACCCCAGCCACGAGAGATTCAGGTGTAACTGTGTCTTCCTGACCACCTGAATTACCTGATGCCCTCACAGTGAAGTGTTTGGTGTGCCGATTCCTCAGTGCTTAACCTCTTTCACCAAGAGCAGGACACTCCACTCACATAGTCCTGGGACCAGCGGGAGGGAAACCTACACTCACACAGGATGGGGTCAGAAAATCAGCCTGGCTTCCTTCCTCATCTCTCCCCTCCAGAAGCTGCCTGGCATAGCAGTTTCCAACTCCTCAGGTAGACCCTCTCTTCCAAAATAAAACTGTTCCTGTCCCAGAATAATTAGCTTCACCTTTGCAAGTGGAATATTCATTATTTTTTAACAAAGTTAGTCTTATCCTACAAGATAAGTACGTTTATTCTATAAGTTAGTTTTATTCTATGAGAGTGTAAGGGTGTTATCCTGGTATTGTTAAATTAAACTGGACGTGCCCAAGCAGAACTGCTATTTTAGACTCGCTAATTCTGCATTCTCAGGCAAGGCCTAAGACCTTTAATAGGTAAAATCAACATGAACTCGTTTCCCAATGTAGAGCTAAAGCAGATTCAAGGATTATTCATAGTAATGGACATAGAATTTTGCATTTGGACACAAGGTTCAATGTGCCTCATAGCACTGAAACTGTTCTTGGTAGAACTATAGATTAATTTCCTGTACCTTAGCATAGTTGCGTGTACTCAAAACCATGCCAGCTTGTAACCTCAGACCACAGCTATCCCTGTGAAGCCAAGTCACTGGATGTCTTGAGGATGGCATCAATACAACATCAAGCTGCTGAATATAAGCCAAGGAACATAAATTAAGAAACATTTTACAGTCTAAACATATTGGAAACTGTATGCAGATCTGACCCTTTTGAGGGTGACTTGAAAAGCACATGGTTTTAGATTATTTTGATGGATTAAGTATTTTACTGAACTGCCTGCTTTAGCAGGTTCTAATCAAATTTCAAAGAATAAAATTCTAACATATTTTTAAATATTTGTGTATTGTGGGATAAATCAACCAGTTCATAGAGTGAAACCTTGGCCCTACTGAAATCAGTAGTAGTTTCACTTTCAGAAACTCCTGTTGACTTCCAGAGTGACAAGATTTCATGCTTGAGAAAATACTCCAAAATTGGACAAATGTGGTATGCTTTTCTTCTGACTAAAGGACTCTAGAATTAAAAAAAATGAATACATTTTTATCAATAAAGATACTTCATATAGTGTCCTTTAGAACAGAGGAGACAGAAGCCACAAAGATAAGTTCCCTGGCATTAACACCATAATGTTTTCATATTCTTCCCCCATACAGTTGGTTGTAGGAGAACTCTTTCTCACACAGTATCTATCTGTTGAACTCGGCAGGACTGCAGGTGTCTCTTCCAAACTTGCCAGTCTCTTCATTCAGTTCTTTATCTCTCTGTGCACCCAGCCCTGGCAGCTGGCAGACTCCATGTGTAATACAGCTGACCCTATTAATCTGCAGTTAATGGATCCATTTTTGGATAAGCAAGATCTGGTATAATTGCAGTGAGCTGATTGCTTGTGCAGATGTGCATCCTTCAAACATTTGTTTGTGTTTCTTCATTGACAGTGAATACCTTGGCATAAGACAAACAGAAAGGACAGGAAGACGGAGGCACAGAAAAGTGGTCAAACCACCATAACGGCAAATCGGCCATGGCCTTGCTACCCATCCAGCTGTGGGATGTGGTGGGGTGGTGAAGGGACAGCTGGCTGCCGGCCAAGGTGGCCCCCTCAGCCTTCCCCCATCACCTGGCAGTCACAGAGGCCAGCCTTGCACCAGCAAAACTCTGCTACCTACTCTGCAAGGAAACCAAGCTATCATTCATGCCCTCATCACCTGCACTTTACCACTCCAGAAACAATTTTTACCAGGTGAGAGGCCAGCATGATTGTCCTGGTTTGTCTAACAGTGCTCTGCCCAAATGTGTCTACAGATACATTTCTTTACAATTAAGAAGTCCTGTATCTTCTGACTTGTGTGCCAAAAATGCGGCTGATGAGTTATCTCTCTGCAATAACTTTGGGATAGTACCAGGAAAGGTACTGAGTCTTATGCGATCTGACCCTGACACCATAGGACTAAACTGCACAATTCCCACGGCCTTTGAGAGTGCAGAGTCAAACCCCCATGACTGTACTGGGGGCAGAGCATTCACAGGCACATCTCTAGCAGTCCCTCGGACATGCCGTGTCGTTGACTCTGGCATCTTTGTATGTGCAAATGCATCAAAAGGCCAGAGCCACACAATGGCTTAGGTACACAACTCCCGCCTCTGTGCCCAAAATTCATTTCCTCCGAACTGAACTTGGCTGCCACCCGTCCTCCTGGAGACCCTGAAGTCTCTGTGTACCAATATTTCCTGCAGTTAAAACCACTGGGCATCCAAGTGCCTGCTGCTAAGAGCAGCTGGATCTAAGTAAGAACAGTCCCTGTTCTGCTACTAGTCAGCAAATCTCTCCCCATCCATAAAAGACTTCCAACCCATCTGTGTGTGGGGACACAGATGTCCTCATCTGAGCTGTTGTATGAGTAGAAGGCAGCAACGTTTTTTGCTAACGCGACAGCCGAGCAGGCAGAGCAGGCAGCCCCCCACATCAGGAGCCCACCTACAGCCTCTCCTTCATCTGAGTGGTTGAACCTGCAGCTCCCAGCTCCTCCGGTCTCTTCGCCATAAGGAGCAGAGGGGGTCAGGCTTCTTATCTGAAAAGGGAAAGGCCACATCTAGTGCTGCTTCGGGGGAAATGTAATGTTGCATGTTTCAATATTCATCTGGGGTCTTCCAGTGCCCCTGGGAAATTGTGCTGTGGGAGGAAAAAATTACTTAAAAGCAGTAAGAATTATTCAAAACTTGAGAGAAGGCAGCTCATTTTTTCCTCTCTCTTTTTCTAGTACTCACATTCCAATATTACTTTTGAGCTTATGATAGTCTATAAACCAGCAGCAGATACACAGCAGTTAGCGCTGTCAGGGTATCTGCCCCTTTGCAAACTTCCCAGTTTGCAGAAGTTATTAATGCAGAAACATCTCCCTGTCCCTGTATCTTATACCAGCCCTGAAATGTGGAATCAAAATAAGAAAGCAGTCTATGCTGGCAAAGGCATTTATAAAGTGAATATCTGTTTGTGCTGTTGCAAGCTGTGCTTCCACTAAGGGTTTTATCAATATAGAAATTTCCTAAAAACTGCCATACCACAGACCGACATTACTGCATCAGCAGAAGTCTCTGCACAGACTCAGTCTCAGAAGCAGCAGAAGTGGGAACTCGCTTTTGCCAGCCCCTGGGGAGGGAGCCACTCCATGAATTTTGTACATATAGAAGTTGTTGATAAGCCCTCTTGCAACATCAATGCCTTTCCCATAGGCATTGGCGTAACCATTTCCTTTCTTCTAGTTTGCAGCTGCCTGTTTAGCTCAAGACAGAGAGCAGAGATTAAGACCAGCTTAATAGGAGAGAACACCTGGAGCAAAGCCTGCTAGCGGCTCCTGCATCCCCAGGAACAGCTCTGTGAAATGAGTGAGCCATGGTAAGGTCCATTCCTTTGACAGGGAACGGCAACGTGATCCTAATTGCAATGGGGAACGCAGCGACCCTGCTGCTCTGCTCCACAGAGAGCTCGACCGCTATAAAGTTTTATTCTTATGGCATTTTGCTTTCCCGTGCTTGGAAAGTTCTTCATTTGTTGACTTTGTGTCAGCTGATTAATTGGGTATTAGCGATGCTTCGGGTAAAATCCTGGTCCCGCCAAGCAGGAGGGGAATTACGCCAATGATTAAACTCAGAGTTTATGATTGAATTTCCATACTTTTACTTTATATGTGACAGCCGGTGTGACTGGATCTCAGAGTAATTCACAAAGAGGAATACACTTCCTAATTGTTGCCTCAATCTATGAATATGCTAAATATATTTCACATATTGAAAAAAAAGGAATAACCTCCTTTGGACGTGAAGATTATATGACATTGTGCAATGCAGTGTGGACAAGTCGTTGGCCAGCTTCTGTAGGAAGTATGTGTTATGTTATTTATTTTTCAGGAGTATGAAAATAGAGCCTAGACCAGGGACAGCCAGGGCTGCTGCCTTTGTTTGAGCTTGAGTCAGACCTGGAGAGCACACTGACAAGGACTTGCTCTGCCTGATTTTGGTAACCAAGCTGATGCATGATATACTTCCTTTGGCAGTGAAGTCACATTTTTACTGCTCCCTGCTACGTGCGACTGTTCATTTCTGCATCCTGTTTACCAGCCCTTACCTGAAGAAGCAAGTAGGCATGTAGGGACCACGCACATTCTAGGTTAAAACCAAAAATGACCTTCTCCTGGAAAAGATGTTTTGGGTTTTTTTTAACCTGGATTGTTATTGCTATTTTGGTTATAGCATGGCTCCCCAGGCAGCCAGGCCAGCCCCACTGCCAGGGCAGCAAGTCGCAACCAGGGAGCAGAAGAGAGCAGCCAGGAACTGCCTTCTTTGCCTCTTTTTGCCAGAAAAAATGTATCCTGAACTGCCTGCAGGCAGGGAAACACCTCGTCACTGCCTGCTGCAGAGCAGAGACTGGGGGCGAGAAGCTGCATATGGCAAAAGCAGAGATGACGTGGGATAAAACATCCCCGGCCTTTCTGAGCACAGATATAGAGAGAGCCTTAACACTTCCTACCCCCTCCAGGTATCCTCAAACATCACAGCCTGGATTGGGAAAAAATTAAAGATATGATGGGTACAATCCCACACATCACACCTTGGAAGTAGAGACCCCGAGCCATTGGCACCCTGGGCAGACTCGTACCTGGCCATCTTGCCCATGGGATATAAGGAGGTACCCGGCCTTTCCCCTTACTGTACCATGTCCTCGGGCAGCAAAAGTAACTGCAATGCAGAGGACACAGGAGGCTGTGAAGGAGAAGGGCGACAAGGTGGTACCGGGGTCTCACTGGAGCAGCCTGGGCAGTGCAGAAAGCCTGGGGACACCAGCCAGTGCTTCAGTGACAAGTTGCTTTTCCTGTCTGACGAGATGTGATGGCAATGTTGACCATCCACAAAGCTGAAAGTCACACGCTCCAAAAATACCAAACACGGGGGTATTTTATATTCCTACATCTCCCATGCTGGCACCTGCGGCAGGAAGTCCTTTACCCTTGGCAACACCTGGAAAAGTGTTTGCACCTTTTTGCCTTTCAGGTGGCTCTTGCCGCAGTCAGGGGCGCTGCCGGCAGTGCTCAGCAGCGATGCTCAGCAGTGGTGCTTGCACTGCCTGCCCACAGCTGGCAGGGAGGAGGGGAGTCAGATCTGCCCCCAGTACAGAAGCAGCAGTGTGGGGCAACTCTACCACTTCCCTGAAGTCCATACCAGCTTGCTGGTGCTATTAGGCAGAATCCAAAGCGTTAGATGTGATAAATAAATCCCAAACATTTTTAGTGCTGGCTACCTCTCCCAGCCAGGTGTGAGTTCTCAGGATTTTTTTCATAGCGATTACAGCACTAGCAGAGAATTTAGTGGAGGGTGAGAGAGCTTTTTACTGCAAACGATTGCGTTTCTGTTCAACTAGTTATGCCCATTTTATTCCTAAGAGACTGGTAATCTGCAGCAGAGATGACTGAGAAGCCGCTTCAAGCACAGAGAAGAGCACTCATGTTAGCCTGACAAGTTATGAATAAATAACATCAGTATTCACAGCAAGGCTCTGTTAAGGGAAGCACTGGACCATGCTTGTTTTTTCAGCCTCTCTGGTCAGAGCAATAAACCCACCACCTGCTGATACGGTTGATTGGGCTCAGAAAGCTGCAGTTCTCCAGGGTGGCATGGAAGGAGTAAAAGCAGAGGCACTGGGGCGCCCATCAGCTCTACTCACTAGGTAAACTCCACTGATGCAACATTAAGCACGTGCCTAAAGGATAACTTCCAGAATAAGGCCCCCTAATACTTCCATTTATTTCTTTAAACCGGATTTTCTATAAATCTTCATCACTCTAAAAATGACTACTCAGCTAGGCTCCAGAAATATACACAGTTTCTTCTAATTGCCTTCCTTCATTGCTTATTAGAAATAATCACATCTACATTTTCAATCAATGATCTGTGATTTTATTTTGACCAGGTTTCTTCTTTCACCCGAGGGTTTCTTTTTGCTGTTGTGTTCCAAGATAGCTTCCCCCTGGAGTTGGAAATTATGAGACTGTTCTTCCAATTACTATGTGAACTTAGGTTTCTAAAATTCAAAAAGGTTTGAACTCAATGAGTTTGACAGGCAAGCTAAACCTGGGGCAAAAATTAAAAAAAAAAAAAAAAAAAAAAAAAAAAAAAAAAAAAAGTGAAATAACAGCAAGACAACAGTTTCATAAATTTGGAAAGAGGGTTTCTTGCCAGTTTGTTTTTATTAACTGCTACATAGGAAATGAGGCTCAAAGTATTGAAAAGATGAGGGGGAAGAAGGATCAGGTAAAGGGATTGCAAAACCACCACAGACAAGTTTAAATTGGTCCATTGAAGAACGAGGCTTCACATTGCCTGAGAATCAATAACCAAGAATCACCGTCAGCTATAAAAGTACTTGCCACTAGCCAGTAATAACCAGTAATGACCATTTGCCTCTTTTTTTTTCCCCACCATAAAACACCCAGAATGAAACAAAGAAAAAAAAATACATTTGAGTTCATATTGTCAGAAGTCTGCAACAGTTTCTGCATGCCAGACCAGTGCTTTGCTGGATTTCCTTTTAAATGCTGGACCCTTTGGCATAAACAGATTTGCAGATACTCCCAGAGCAACAAGTACAGGAGATACCGAAAGGTACCACCTCTGACAATTATATAAAGAACACACTTGCAAGGAAAGATAGACCTGAGGTGTTTCGGGAGGGAGAAGCTGTTGGTGAAGTCTGCCTTTCTGTTTGAATTATGTTACTATGGTTTTAGGACTAGTTATAGCAGTTGGTCATCTAATATCTTCCACAGAAAGTGCTTACTTTCCAGTGAAATTCTCTCTTTGATTTCCCTGTAAACTATCCTTGGCCCTCCCCATCACAGCCCAATAACCTTGCCTCATGTGCACATTAATCCCTGTCTCCCTACCTACTTCACAGACTTCACATTGGAAATTAAAAGTGATTGTTTTGTTACTCTGATTTATCATTTTCCACCTGAAAAAAGTCCATATGAGTTTTCTATATGCTATAAATAACAGAATATGTTCTCAGATTGAGTAACAAAGTTATAATTCAATCTGGGAGCTTTCCTGCCATTCATAAACCTCAAGTTGTACCCCGGTGGCTCCCGGTGTCAGTAGAAGCCCATGATTGAGTTCTACCCATGTAGTCAATCAGGGACCACATATTACTCACTCGGGGTATTTCTGTAAATGACAGGTTTTGAATGCCCTGAAATATAAGGCAATGCTAGAGGAAATAGGATGTTTGTCATAATGAGGACAGTTAATTTTTTATATACGTAATGAGACTGTGGCATGGCTTGTGGTTTTTCTCTTTTCCTTTTCTTCTTCTTAGAGAAGTAAATAATGACCTGCACATATAGGAAATCATATACTGTAGATAAGCAAATGCTTTTCAGTTCACTATCAAGACAATGGGGGGGGAGGAAGGAAGGAAGGAAGGAAGGAAGGAAGGAAGGAAGAAAGGAAGGNTTTAATATATTAATCTTATTAATCTTGCTGCAGAGAGAGACAAAAAAGGAAAGAGCAAGGAAGGAAGGAAGGAAGGAAGGAAAAATTAGCAGTTTAACTGTGAAATAAGCTATAGTTTTCTGTTACAAAAAATTCTCAGTAGAATTGCACACAGGAGTGCTCTGTGTTTCCTGTTTGTCCTGCAAGGTGACAAACACTTTTGCACATCTTTCTAGTTTTCACTGCCTACTCTGTGTGTTGAGTGCCCACCTCAGCGGGCAAATTTCAGAGGGACAACATCTGTACTGGTCCATCGTATGGGGAACTGGTCAAGCACTGTCAGAAATTTATAGCCGTTGAAAGCATGAACATGCCCTGTAATGCACAGCTGGGTCTGTCACTGAAACATCAAACGTCAGGGCCTTTATAGAAGCACCTAAATGATTCACAAGCCACATGGGCTTACATGTGAAAACCCTCTTTATATTTGCAGTGACAAAGAAGATTCACGGTTGTGTTGGGGCAGGGCTGGTTTTTAAGGGATTCACTAGAAGATCATCAGATAATTCTTTGAAATATATTCTGAGACATATTTCTGGGAACAGAACTATTGCGCTCTCAGTACTTAGCAATGTAACTTCAATTTAGGATTGCGATATAAAGAAACATTCCTTTGGTTTTTGTTTGTTTGCCCAGGGAAAAAAAAAATCATACTTTTCCTATGGCCTTCAGAAGTGACCTGGTCCTTTTTCAGGATATAATAAAGAAAATAATTGAAGTCCTGGGAAAGGTTTGTTATGGAATCACTGTTTCTCTAGAGCCAGATCAAGTAATAAAGTATTTTACTAGGATACAAAAGGCCCTGGTAATTTAAGAGAGAAGCAAACTTTTTTCCAATATAGTTTCAGATTATATCATCTCTCAGGAATCCTTTGTGACTGGTCTTCTATTTAAAGAGAAATAGCCCCAAACTAATAGGATACTTGACCCCCAATTATAAATTGTCCTACTGTCATAGTCAGTACTATTTTTTATTACTGCTCATGTTTTTTTAATTTCTCTTTCAAATAAATCTAGTGTTTCCACTGTTTTTACCAACGTGGGCCAAAAGAATCAATTTTTGATTCCAAATTCCGAAAACCTGATGTCTCAGGAGCGGGTTCCACAAACTCTTCCCTTGTGTTATTTTTAATCTTGGGAAAATGGATCTGTGGCAGCAGCCAAATCTTTTGTTTCCTGAGGTAAGTGTCCTCCCCCAGGAGATCCCTACCCCTGCAGGGAACTTTCAGTTACTTTCCTGTGTTTATGGAAAGGATTGCCACCAATTTTGTTGCTTATCTCTGAGCTCTTTGCCAAATCTTTAAGATACGGCCCAAAGCATAGCTCTGCTATCACATGAATACATATATTTATTTGTCTGACATTACTGACCATATTTCTGAAAGTGACAGAAAAAATGTCACAAGAAGTTTGCAAGAACTCTTTGCCTGAGGCCACCCATCCCCTGTAGCTCCTTCCCATTCTCCTGGTCATGCTCAGCTTCCATATGGCAACACAGATGCACCAAAAACAAGAGTATGGATTTCCAGGCCTTAAAATAGCTTATCTGGGGGCTTGTTGCCTTAAATGTAGTGAGTTTTCATAGCTCATTGGCTTATTTCTTGCAGGACAAACAGTTCAAATCATCTGGGATCAACGATGGTACAAAAGTTGCAGTTATGATGTGCACTCAAACCTAACCTAGCAGCACAGTCTAAATGCCAGCTAGACCAGCTTCAGCTGCTAAATAAGGTGAATTCAGTACAGCACAGTATTAGTATAAAAGCTATTGCTTGTGGCCAAGGTATTATTCTGTGTAATTCCCTTATTCAACAGCATAATTGATTGTCCTGTATCATGGACCAGCTACTCTTGTTCCTGGCTTTATTTCCTGTAATACCCATGAAATGCCAAGGGCTTTCCAAATGTAGAATATAGACATGAACTTTTTTCCCCGAATCTTTTATGTTATAAAATAATCACATTTACAGTCTTAAAAATGTTATTAAACTGATGGATTTTCACTGAATTTTACCCATGGTTGCTTTCTTAGCCAGGGAAAGGAGAGATGTGTGTTTCTGTGCTCAGGTCTAAAGGAAGGGCTGAAACAATCCCCGTCCCCAAGCAGCTGGGGAAATGCTCATGTTAGAGGAAGCAGACATTGGGCTTCCTCGAGAAAGATCAAACGGTAAATCCTGTGTCCTGCACACCCGTTTTGAACGTGGACATCAACAAGTAAAGCAGTTCAGCCAAAACACTCTGCTTGTCAAGGGGAAAAAAATAGATGCTCACGTTTAGCTGCCTCACTATAGACACCCAGATTTGACTGTTTTAACCTCAGCTTCCCACTTCAACCCATTTCAGCCACTTTGGAGGCTGTTTTACAAGGATTAACTCACTGGAGTCTCTGCTATATTATAAAAATACAAGGTGGCATCTCACAGTTTGTTCTTACTGTTGCTGCTGCTGCTGAATATTATTGGACTTGCCAGACATGTCACCAATGCAGAGGGGAAAACAGGCACTCCCTGCTTCCCTGAGGCTCTCTCTATTCCTCCACAAAGCCCCTAAGATCACACTCCTGCCAGCTCATCTGAAAAAGACTCGCCATGGCTTGGTGCAAGCAGATGAGGAAGGGCTACAAAGGGAATTAAAAGGCCTGCTTAAGTATTTTTTTCCTGCTTGGCTAAAAGATGGCGATCTGAGAACTAGTGAGCACAGAACTATTATATACCAAGAGTCCAATATTGTATTTTTAAATTTAATTGGTTTCAGCGGCAGCTAAGGAGACTCACAGCTATGCAAGAATAGGTGCTAACTCTATTTTGCCTACAGAAATTGTATTTTGCTTTGGAAAAGCCCCAGTTGAATTTTGAAAAGACTTTACAAGTTCACAGCCTGCACCTGTAGGTCTAATGTCTGCAGTACTCTGCAGAGAAGTCTGTTTCTTGTGTGAATTCCCTGCAATTGCAATCTCATCTCCTCTAGCACCACTTAAGCACTTGATATTAGCTATAACAAGCAAAGTAGTAGCTACAGCTGCACCTCATCCCCACTGTACTTCATACTGTCTCACTTTACCTAGGAGAAACCTCCAAAGCTTTCACATAAAACATTTGGGTAAACAAAAAGCAATTATTTATAAATGATCTCATGCTGTTATGCCACGGCCAAAACTGAGAACAGCCATTAGCTGGCCTGTTGACCAGACCTTTGTTGGCTGGCTCAGTTTAGATACTCTGGAGTGCTAGCGGTGATATGTTGCACCATGTCTGTATCTTTGATTACACCTCTGACTGTCTTGGCCATACAAGGTATTCAAGGTGAAGTATTCAAAACCATACTTAAGACTGTCATATTCAAAGAGCTGTGCTGGTATTAATTAAACTTTTCAACATCTCTGCTAGCTGGGAAAAGATCCTAGTATTATCATCAACATTTCAGAGGTGGCAGAGGTGAAGCCAGAGATGCTAGGACCTCTGTTTCTAACATGTCTGCCTGAAGTTGCAGAACAAAGCACACAATCAGAATTTTAAACAACCTTCTATGGAAACAGCCAAATATTCAAACGTGTTGCCTTTCTGTATCTCCCCCAATTTCAGGAGGCAGTTGGGTAGCATCTGTGAGATGAAGGACTGTCTCTGCACCTGGCGTTTGCTACAAGTAATAAAAATATATATACAGGTGGTTATTCGAAATGACCAAGAAATGTCCCAACTCCCTTTCTAAATAAAAAAATAAAGTCATAGTATTAAAACTTTTTAAAGAAACACAAATGTTTCAATGAAAAAGTCATCAAGAAAATTTTTAATCTCTGGGATAGAATTACTGTATGGGAAAGCCAACTTTGGATAGCCAAGATCCCCCATCTCACCTTGGACAGGGAGATGTCAGGTCAAGTTCCTCATCTGAACCATTGCCCAACCTACTATTAAAGCTTCTTTTTATCTGCCTATTTTTTATTTTCTCCCCTCTCCCTTGAAAAAGAAAAAAAGGAAGAAAAATCTCATATTCTTTCTGCACTGGAATGAAAACAAATTTTGAAACCGCAACATTTTTCACAAAACAGAATTCTTGTTTTCCGGCCAGCCCTATTACTTATTATTATCGACCTTTCAGAGACTCCAATTTGAAATTTTTAGCTAAGTTTCAGCGGGAATCAGTGCCAGAGCTGCAGTCAGCGCTCCAAAATCCCCAACTGTCCAATCTGCTAGCTCTCTCACACCAAAGATGCCTCCCCTCCCCAAAAACAGCCCAGGAGAAAAAACCACTAATGATCTTCAGCCTTGCAAAGAAAACCATCTGAGTTTTGTGTTTGTGCAGCAAGAACTTCTTCTGTCCTTTCCCATAATAACCTGCTCAGATATTTTTTTAACAGCTGTAACCAATGCCGTCCTCAATAAAGTAAACGAAAGAGAGGAAAAACACGCGCCGCAGCATATTTGACAGTCAGACACCTAGAAGAGAAGTGGTTCAGGCCCTGGGGGACACGGCGTCAGCACTTCACTGCTTGAAACTCCCAACTCTGGTTACGGTTGGAAAGTGTCACGTTTTTGACACCTTTTTCCCAGAAAGGTTTCCCTGTGGCAGATGCTGCTGTGCTTAACATTAGGGAAGCTCAGGACGAGCATGATGTCATTGTGATGTCATTCCTCTTGTCCCTGGGGTACCTGGGAAGCAGAGCTCCCACATATGATGCAGCAGCCACGACCACCTTCCTTGGTGTGTTTTAAGGCAGCGAAGCTTTTAAAGCCTGCCTCCTGTCCTCTCACATCCCTAAGCCTGACGTGAGCACCCTATCCAGATTTACACTCCCCATTTTACTAGCACATCAGGCCTGGGACATACCCTCTGGCAGAGACGTATGGAATCTAAGTAAGTGACTGTGTTATTTGGCGAAAAACAACTTCTCTAGGAAGCTGAAGATCTGAGGGTTTTTACATAAAGCACTTCCCCCCCCCCCGAAGAAAGGTCAAAATTGAAGCTTTGGAATAGTCTGACATGTTTCCCAGCCCAGTCTCACATGTAGTCCTGTTCTCGTCTTGCTAACCACTAGTCTTCCTTCACCTTATCCTTTGTTGGAAGTATAAGAATGCGTTGTGTATGTATATATAGCTAGATAGATGCTGAAGCCTCCAGAATGGTCTGTTGGCTTGGAAAGGAATAGAGCAGCCAATGTTTTGTTCTTGGATCCTCTCAGTAATGAACATTTGATTAAATGTTCTTGGCGCCTCCCTTTTATTCCATCCACCAAATAAAGCCTCTTTGAAAACGTCTAGTTTTTCTGTATCAGAACTCAGCATCTTTGAGGGAAAGCTTCTCTTACTCCACCAAAATGAAGCTTTGATGAAGGATGATGAAGAAGCACAGTAAGGATTTAATGATCATTTCTGGGTAGGTCTCCTCTTGTATAATTTATTATAAAAATTAGGGGTCATGCCCATTCCTGATGCAATGCAATTGCCTGTACCAACACTCGGGGCTGAATTTAACCTCTTAAAACATAGAGGACTAGATCACTCTTGGGGAGGAGCCCAAAAAACTTCTACTCTGCCAGTTCAAAGCAAAATTTAGCATGAGCTTGTTCTTACTGCATGTGTTTAAGCATTCAGTAAAAAATAGTTGGGGCTCTGTTGCGCTGGCCCCAAGGAAAACAGATCCTCCTGGGTTTTATACAGCGCATTTAAGAGAAGTATTTTGTGGACAAGAAAAACATTGAGAGAACCTGCCTGCAAACACTTTCAAGGAAACCGAATTCTGGACATCCAGAACAATATACAGATCATGTGTGCGTGACCAGAGCTCCACTATTGTCATTCATTTACCCTGGGTCTGACTGTGGCTCTGTAAGCTTATTGCATGTAAATGTGGGGCACAAGACCTGGATGATTTTAAGAGATTTGCCACTTCCATAGATGAGATAGGGTCTGAAAGAGAGATTTCTTCTTTCTAATGCAGTGGCTGTCATATCAAAGTACTACCTTTGCTGTGCCATACCTTTCAGCCAACTCAGAGAAGACACTACTCGTCTGGCTTGTATTTGGCATGTCCTCCTTGGGAAAGAAAGGCAGTTCCCCGTGATTCACCTTAGCTGTTTAGAAAAGACAAAACATTTCAGTGAGTAATGGCCTCTTGAAAAGACTGATCCTCTGGAGAATAACTCTTCCATAAAGAGAAGATGACCACTGGAGAGGAAAAGTGGGAGGAGAGGTGCTGAGCACTGTCACACGTTGGAACCATGCGCTGGGCTATAAATCACAGAGATATCCTTGGCTGCGATCAGGCATGGGCTTAGAACAATTCCCAACAAGGGGTTCTAGATGCGTGCTATTTCAGGATCTTATATTGATGAATGGACGATGGCACTTCAGTGGATATTGCATTAGCCATTCTGCACTGTTACTGCTAATTGGCTGTAGGGTGAAGACAAATTGTCTCCTTTCCCCTCTGAACAGTGTCAAGATTAAACAGTGAAAGGACATGGAAAGAATAATTGCTTAAGGCTCTGGCGTGATGTTTTCTCCTGTACAAACATACAATTAGGCTGTCTTAACCTCCCAATGTAGCAATAAACACCACTTCACAAACTAATTTACAGGCAAAAGTCAGAGACGGGGCTGGAGCTCTGCTCGGCAAGGCGAGGGCCCTGTCATTCAGCCAAAGGGGCAGTTCCACTAATTTAAGCCAGCAAAAATCCTTGTATGCTTTCCTCCAACTCAAATGAGACTGAAATAAAGTCTATACATTTGAATCATTGAGCAAACCAGCTAATAAAAACTGCATTTGTGACTGGTCATAAAAAAAGAACGTAATTGGTCATACTCAAGAAACTACTCGGGACGGGGAAGCGAGGGGAGCAAGGTCTTAATAATATTGACTTTTCTAACACTTTGACGTTTTTCTGCCTCCATCGCTATCTGTCAGTCAGCAACACCTACAGACGGGAACTGCCAGTGCACGTTTCTTCAGTGGGGCGGATGGTAGGGCCAGGTTTGCACTGGAGACACTGTGCTTTTCATGCACCACGCACTGCCGTCCTCTCACTGAGGGGTCACCCGAACCGTATTTGGTGCTGTATTTGCAAAGACAGGACAAGCTGTTATTTTCTAAATGCAAAGGGCAGAGATCAGTACAAACTGTGACATACGAGTTGACAATCCTCAGCAGAGTTTATAAGGGAAAGCTGCTCCAGGTCCAACTTGGTTGGCAGGGGTCCCACGTCTGCCCCCATGCCACACGGGGCACCTCTCACAGCCGCAGGCACTGCCCTGACTCTGAGGCCACTGAGCCATGTGCAGGTCTGTGTGAAGGACAGATCTCTGGGGAGATCTTAAGAGCTTTCCAGACTCTAAAGTTTGCTGGTCCAATTTATCTGACTGAGGTGAAAACAGCCCAAGAGAGACAGCAACCTGAGCGAGCTGCCCCAGGCTCCTGTATAAACATGGAGCCGAGATACAGGCACTGCCTAAACCCCAAGTCATCTTGTTTTCACAGTGAATTCAGATTGAAATAGAACATTTGGATTATCTAACCAGAGTTAGGAATGCACTTTTTTTGGCAATACTTATCTGTATTAGACCAAGAAATCCACAGCGTAAACTTTGAGAACTACACTGGTGTAAATAATCCCAAGTTGTTGTTGCCCATGACCCCTGTTGCACAGACTCTTGGTGAACCTCACTGGAATCTCAGTGTCACTGGTAACACTGGGAGGAATGCAGTCCACCCAATCCTTTGGATGCCTGACTTGAGTGAGTTCTAGTTTCAGGTTTTGGTCCATGTCCCAGGGAGCAGATGGAGTCCTCAGCCTGCTCCCCTCATCCCTACTGCATCTCCATGCTTGGGCTTTGCCAAGACCCCATGTGGAAATGAAGCTCCTCTCCAACCACCTCTGGGTCACAGCAGACTTCTGGGAGGGTGTGTAAGGGCAGATAGGCATCCCCTTCCCAGAACAGCTACTTCTGGCCATTAACATTCATTGCTCCAAGAACTTTCAGCCTAAGGAGGAAAGCACCTAATGAATTTAGCTGCCTGTGAGATTAGGAAAGTGGCTAGACTGGGCTCTTCTTTAGGTCTCAGGTTCTGGAGTCTCCATTTTGGAGAAACTAAGCCCACACTGTATAAAAAGGCAACATAAAAATATTCCCTGCCTCGGGGGGATCCACTCGCTGGCTTAGGTGATGTGCATCACACATTACTCACCACATCCATCACTGGCTATTCACTGCAGTATCACCTATTTTTTTTCATATTCTCGGCATGCACGATAGGGGTTTCCACTTTCTGTGACAAGCCAGGACAATTGATATTTTTGCCATTTGCAAAGCCATAACGTACTGACTTTTGTCAGCTGTTTTCATGTCAGCTTCACAAAAGCACAGTAAGCTTTATTTCTTTCATTTATTTCCTCCCATAAGCTGTCAGTATGGCCCATTGTCCATTGTTTTTTCTAATGTGTCCCTTAAGGGTAAACATGGCTCCGGATGACAATAACATTTCGCTGAGGTTCCTAACTAGCCCTTACTGTAAGGCTGTGTCTGGCTTCGTCGAAAGCAGTATCACTTTCTTCCATAAAATATCTTCGAACAGCAACAGCACCTCTGTATTTTGGAAGGTGGGCCAGCTCTAGCTGCGTCGCTGAGAAACTGCAGTCTTTCCATTCTTCCACAGCCTCCAACAGTATAACAAATAATAAGGTTACCAGAGGGTATGCAGCCTAGTGTGTAAAAAAAACCTAATCAGATATCTTTATTTCCCATAAACACTTACAGCTGCAGCTTCTCTGCCAAAAAAAAAGGGTGGTTTTTCCAGTGGGATTGCTAAATTCAGTATCTCACTGGGAAATATCAATGGAGCAGAGGGCAAAAGAGCTTTTACTTCCCTATGACTAATGAAGGTAAATCCCAGGAGGAGTGAAAGATCTATCTCAAAGTAAGAGCTACCTGTGCTGCTCTGAATTGGGGTTTTAGAGCAAGATATCTACCATGGGATAAGCAAACACTTTTCCAGCAGTAAAGACGTAGCCTAAAAACAAAGTTGTTTCCAAGAATTTTAAAACTGATATAGAGGTCTTTTCCTCTGAAATCTGAGTAAAGGCTGGTGGGGTTCTGATGAAGACCATAGATGATATTACACCTTCAGGGTGCGATAGACTGACTTACACAGCAAAGGTTAAAAACTATCCTGAGGGGACCTGTGTGGGGAAACTGGGCAGCAGAAGAGAACGTGATCCAGGAAACGTTCCCAGCTGGGACTCACCTACAGCTCTTACATGCCGAGACAGCATACTGGCACCTCTCCAAAGTAACATTTTTGTAAATCTCAGTTTTTGAAATGTGTCTCAAGCCAATTTCTCTGAAGTAACCCTGGAAAATAAGAGTGGTAGCCAGGGTGGACTTCTACACTCAGTGAGGCATTAGACTCCTTTCATTGTCAAAGGAGAAACAGGGGCACTTGGAGGGTGCAGTTCACCTCAGCCTATGTTAGGTGCTTAGGGTCAGATGAGATGGATCCCGACCGGAACGTCCCCACGGCACGGTGCAGTGCCATGCAAGCCACCCACCCCAGCTCCGAGCAAGCATGCAGAGTGAACACAACAGTGACCTAATGTCCCAGCCAGGCTAATATCTACAGGAAGGCTTCTTGAACTGCTGGGCACTGCACCACAGTAAAGGGACCCTACCCTGGGTCATCGTGGGCGTAGCAACCATGAGATTGGTTTTCTTCTTTAAAGACAGCTTAGATATTCAGGGAATTGCTGTTCACCATCAGGTTCCTCAGATTGCAGAGGTTCACCCAGATCATGCCTATCAGGGATTTCAAGCTTTCTTCTCTACCTGTGATAATCAGACATGTACTTTCTGCCTGTTCTGACAGTAAAAACCTGATGAAGTTGGCATGAAAGGCCACCAAGTATTACAGCCCTGCATGGGAGCTCTGTGAGGATGCAGACAGCCAGAGCCAGCTGAGAGTCGCAAGACTTCTGGGTGGACAACCCAGTCTCCCCATTAACCTTGGTGCACATGCCGGACACATGACCCTTCTGATGAACAGAGCAATTTCCAAAGGGAAAACACAAAAAGACTGAATCCCCCTTGGCTGCCTCCTGCGCCCATCCCACCCCATCCAAACATCAGTCATCTGGATGAATGCACCATGCCGTCGCCTGTATAAAATCACTGGTTTGGAAGGTTAGCAGTCTGTTTGAGGTCCTACGCTGACGTGGTGTGAGAGATCCTGTCACTCAGCTCCCACTGGCTTCCCAGGCTTTGGATTTGGGGGAGTATTTAGATAGCAAATCTTCGGGAACTGCATCTTACTCTGGGAATCTGCTTTGCCTGGAAGCAAGTGCCTTCAGTCTCAGCAGGGCTAGCAGGCTGTTCACAATACACATTTTCAAAAGCACATGGGCCAAAAGTCAATGAGCCTTTTTTCCTGAGTAAAAGGCTGGGTTATCCAACATCAACACGCAGCTATTTCTGCAAATGTGTGACAACATGCCACAAACCTGCAGAGCAATCTTCCCAAGAAATGCCACCAATGCATTAGGCTTTCTGCCATGATATTCTGGGCATATGAACAGCAGCGAGGCAGCCTGGGATCGACTCAAGAGCTGAAGCAAATGCTGGGGTTTGCCTGGGAGCAGCATTCTTCTCTAAATTAAAACCCTGATATTTTATACCATGGAAGTCAGTCTTGGAAAATGGGGGGGGGGATACGTCAAGGTAAGGAACAATTTAGTAGTTTAATTATGAGCCCTTTAATGTCTTTTCATAATCAGTTAATAAATACCTTAACAATAAAATTGAATTTAAGCTTTTAATAGGCTGTGTTGGATTGAACCTAAACAAAAGAATTAGCAGCTCCAGGCATTGTGCAATAACTTCTCACTGCTTGGTGCCAGGAGAAACAAAGCATTTCAAGTACATTTTTTTGTACCTCACTATAATAAACGCTTGTAATATTCCCCAATTTCTGGAGTGTAAGATGCAGATCTTATTTATCACAGTATGTGACACATCTGGCACATGGATCAGGAAACAACTGTTTTACTTCATTTCTGTCATCACCTTCCAACAGATTTCTTTCACATTCCAATTTGGACGAGAGAACTTGGACTTTCTCTCCATAAGTTCTCCATTAACAGTTTCACAGCAACGAGCACTATTGGTTCATTCTCCTTCCACAGCAATTAGTTACACCAAGCTGCATATTTTGACTTTTATTACAAGCGAACATGTAAAATTGCTGGTATTTACTCCTATCTGCTCCCAGTGCCTCTGTCGCGGGCAGAGCAGAGAGATGCTTGCTGACTGTCATTACCTCTGTTTAGTACCACTTTCAAGCAGCGTCGCTGCCTGGATGCGCATTGCCGGTTTCTGCCGCCTCCCGTCACTGTTATTAACATGTGTTTTATTTACAGTAGGGCTTTTGTTATGTCACAGAGTGTGTTTTGCAGCTGAAGAGAGCGCTCTGTCTTCTGCTTGAGCAGGGGCAGGCATATCAAACTGGCCGAGATGGGAGCTTTGCAAGCTGCACAAACGACTGTGCACTAATAAAGCTTGAAAAGCTTGAATTACACTGGAACCCACAAAAATTTTCAAATTAAAAAGCCATATTTAGAGGCCCCCTGTGGACCATGATTTTATTTAGTTTAATCCCCTCTTGAGGCCAATTAGGTAGACACCCTTCTGCACATGCACACACCAGGACAAAAAAAAATAAAATATATAAGACTAGTTAAAAAGGGGGGGTACTATATCACTCATCCATTCAAAGACTGAAATTCTTTTCCCTTCTGTTGTCCCTGAAAATAACATGGCTGTCAGAAATCAATAAAAGTACATGCAAACAGTACTCATTTTATTTTTCTAGGCTGTGCTTTAACTTTCCCTTGTTTCTTTCTGCAACATCCAGTAAATTTTCACTGTCGCATACTGTTTCACCAAATGTATAACTGCAAAACCTCCAGCGTTACTGGCAGGGAAGGGCCGGATGCCTTGTTTCTTAGCCTGGGAAGTAAAGAGGTGCTGTGAAAATAAATTCCTCGGGCAATTGATTGAAATTTATCATCTTTACGCAAAGTGCATGCACAGGGTGGGATAAGGATGCGCTCCGCTTTCCCTAGCTGAATCCCATTAAGTGCAACAGGCTTGTCCCAGCAGTGAGCCCAAAGAAAGTCTGACGCTATATGCACAGATTTAATTCACCCCTCTCCATAATTTTATTTTTTTTTTTGCATAAACTCTTGGCAAGGAGCCAGCTTCCTCACTGCTGCTCTTTGCATCAGAAACTTTGCAAACTTTGTCTCCTTTGTACCAAGTGGCAGACACCACATGTCCCATATGAAAAAGGAGTTAATAAAATGCACGCTGAAAATATAAAAGAAGGTCAGAGGTGATGTTTTGGTAATGAGGACTTCTCCAAGTGGGGAAAACAAAAGATCAAAGTTATTGTAACTGTTACAGCTGTCTACAGCAATGGGCAAATAACAAATAAATATCCCTGCTACTCGACTCGTGCTTTCACTACTAGAGTGGGTTAAGAGCCCAAAACAATAAGTTCTTAAAACTTTGTCAGATATTTAGCAACGAAAGCACTTTTCCTGAAGGTAACACATTCGTGCTTAAGTGTTTACAAGAGAGGGTCTCTCCTGCCCGGATAAAACAGCCATCACGGCACGTTCTGGAACGAGCAGCCTGGTCAGGGAACTCGGGGCACTGACAGCACAGGGGTCTGCAGAGCAGCCCCCAACATATTTTGGGGGGTAAACATGAGCTACGGGTAGGAGCTGCATGCTGCCACCGCGGTACAGGGAAAGTAAGCCCTGGTATGCAAAAGGAAAAGCTGATTCGTGAAATTCAGCAGCTCAAGTGAATTTTCAGGATAAGCGTCTTTCTGATTATGGGAGGAACTGCATGGGGTCTGTGCTCAGATACACTGACTTAAATCTTCAAGGACAACATAATGAAAACAAGGGCTAAGGAAATGTGCCTGAAATAAACGTAATTTTACGGCACTTTAAAACAGATTAGGGCAAAAAGTCTATTTTGTTTTACAGGGGCTCTTATCCTGTGCTTATTGCTGTAGCATTGGAGCAGCACTTAGCATCTCCCATATGTTGTTTATTCTCTCATCTGCCACATAGGGGCAATGCGTCTGCAACAACTGTCATGTTTGGGGAGGCTCCTGCTTCGCTTTTTCAGAGAGATTGCACAGAGGCATGGTGGGGGGCACTTCTGCCGACACACTTTGCTTGGGATTTGTGTTTGAGAAAGGTGAAAAAGGGAAAGCTTATTCAAAAACAAACTAAGCAAATTCAACCAGTTTTTCCAGATCAAGGATACAGCTGCATGGGAGAATCCTCATTCAAGTTACAGCTCAGATAAACAAAGTCACTTAGGACAAAGGGAATAATCTTCTAAAAAGACTAAGGTTGTTGTAACTTTGCAGATACTTAAAAGCATACAACATGTATACGCAGGTAATGTATAGACCCACCTCTGGATCTGATTCAAAGTCTGGGAAAAGACATCCTTTAGGCTCAAACTGAGATCTGGGCCAACCGAGGGAAGAAATCTTGCTGCAGAAAATGAGACGATTTGGGAACTCAGCCACTGCAGTGTACCACAATTTTACCCCAGTCTGACTGGAATCCAGCTTTGCAGAGTGCAAGAGGATGGAGGAGAAGGTGGAAAAGACCCACCCCCTCAACCAGGAGGGAAAACCGTGGACCAGATTCTCAAAGTCTTCTCTATGTCCTCCACAGGGCCAGCATCTGCCTCCCATCAGACACCTTCACGTGCACAGAGTTGGGTCTGGGGCAGTCCCCAAGTTCAGTTCCTGGGCTGATGAAGGTAGCTGCTGCTGTAGTGATAGGAATCAACAAATGCTACTATACCTCATCCGCATCAGACAAACTGGTTTCTTTAGAAACTTAAGGGAAATTACACGTTGTATGTTTTTATATAAATATATACATAAAGCACACATAATATAGTGAGCATTATAACTGTTCTGCATAATTTCACGGCAACAATGCAATTTGAATTTACTCTAAAAACATAGCAGATCTCTCACTGCCCGTTAGGGCTGCAGGAACTCGAAGACTGCAATTTACGGCCAAACACTGTGCTGGTGTGAAGGTCTGCCAGGGTGCCTGGAGCGCTGCACAGACACACAGCTCCCGCCCCTCTCACGCAAATGACAGGACTGCAACACAAAACTTATTTGCCTGACTTTTTAAAAAATGCACTTGTGAGAGGTACCTAAGAACAAGTGCAAAAGCAGAGTCTGTAGGACAGTTAACTAGAAAAGATGCTCCTGACTCTTTGGGTTTCCCAGCATCTGTAAATTAAGGAGGCAGCTATTTTTTTTTTTGGTCCTGTGGAGAAAGCAAGCCCTAAGTCCTTACCCATCCCCCTCCCATGGAGAAATGAGCAGGAAACTGCACGCTGAAATTCATTGAGTTTCCTCTACCCTACATGTGTTACTCCCCTGTAGGGGAGAATGGGGCCTTTTATACCTCCATAGCTCTGGGCTCTTTGAGTAATGAAGGGAACACATTTATTGGTACAAGGTTTGGTGTTTATTGATGCTACCCATTTTTCACCAGGTTTAGCACTCTGTGGGGAAGGCACACGGACTTTCCAAAACACATTTTATAATCAAACCATTTCAAGGTTTATGCAGTATAATATGTTTAACTGTTAAATTGTAAATAAAAGTCACTGCCCAATGCTGAGCCTCCTTCAAGGCATTACAGTTAGCTACATCTTTAATTATCTGATTTATAAGCAACTCGCCAGCACTGCTGCATGTGTTACCTAGCAGATGTAGCATGCAAAATTATCCTTCTAGAAGGGGTTGTGGGCTCAACCCACCCTTGCCTCACCCTTGACTCGGTGAACAGGGTAAAAATCCCTTTCCCAATTTAAAAACAAAACATATTCCTGCCTTATCCTCTTCCCAAGTAGACCTTCACTTTTTAACAAACCTGCCAAATGATCTGCCTTCCCTGCTGGGTGTTTTTTAAAGGATGCCTTCTGCTTGTCTGGAGGCGCCTTCTGGCCCTCCCCAGCAGCTTTGCTCCCTCTTGCGGCAGCACCAGCCCCGAGGAAACCCCAGAGCCCCGGGGAGTTATTCCCAGAGAAGGGCCGGGAAGAAAACGCAGCTCCAGATATCCTGGGGGAAGGTGTTTTAGGAGGCAAAAACCACAGGCGTATGCAGAAAAGCCTAGGCGCCCCTGATCCGCACCAGATATTTCCCAGACTGTATTCCTAATATAAATCAGTGGGGAATTACCTTGCTGAGTGTAAGAAATCCCATGCTGTAGTTCAACAGCGGAGACACTGCTGCTGCCCATCGCTCTGCATGCAGAGCTCCCTGGCTCTTTCTGGAGGCCACGCACAGGGCTCTGTTTGATGAGTATTAACCGTTTCCAAAATCCTGCATCCGGTATTGATTTCACAAAGTCTGGCCCCGGCAAACAGTCTTAGCACAAGGAAGGCTTGCAGGTGTGATTGTTCTGCCCTTGTTTGCCTTGCCCCTGCCAGCAGAGCACTGCTCATCGCAGCGCCTGTTCAAAGACCAGTCGCCACAAGTGCTCCAACTATTTACTTCCCAGTGTTACTCTTCACCAAGAAGCAAACATTGTAATGAAGGAATAAACAAACAAAAACATACCATCTCAGATTAAGGCTGAGAAACAGGTACCCCATCAGTTTTAGTTAGTAAATCAAAAAGCTGCAAAGATGATGAAGTAGCTCTTATCTTTTATGACAGCACAACCAGATCAAACGCTTTTCATGCCAACAGAGAAACCCACAGGGGGGAGCTCTCCTTTTCAGAGATTCATTTGCTATCTGGTATTGATGTGTTACTTAATTTACTGATCCAGAGAGGAACGAGAATCCAAAGGCAGTACAAACTGCGTTCTGCATAGGTTCTTAGGGAGAAAAAGGTTTTCTCCTCTTCCTTCTTATAACTGTTTCTGAAATGGACACCCCTGTCATGGTCTCAGTATATTGTCGCAGTACAAAAAAATTCAGGTCAGTTAAACCTGACATCTTGTCAATAGGGCTGCACAATAAGCCTTACTCTCCAGTTCATTCCTGTTGCTCACTTTGTCAGTACAAACTCTGCAGCTGTTCATTTAAGTAAATAAATAAAATAACTTGCATGGAAACAGGGTCTTTAATCCTTATTCTTCCTTTCAAATTCAAAAAGCAGTCATTTTAATGGAAAGGTGGTAAGGGGGCAGCCCAAATAAGATACACAGAGAACGGGTTAATATTGTCCCATTTGTTTCTTTACCATTTTAGTGTGGCTCAGAGATTTCATCCTCATGCATGTGAAGGCTACAGTAGGCCACAAGATAGCCTGTAAAAAGACTTACCAAGACAGAGTAAAGGATGGAGACCTCCACTGAGGCTGTCTTCTGCAGACCATGGTTAGGAAGGAGCAAAGGACAGTACAGCCTGACAGCTTTAGTGCAGCAGGACTCTTTCCCTGACACCTAACCTTTGTATCCCTTTCACTCCAGTTGCATTTCCTGATGCGTTTGTAGAATCTCTTTTCAGGAAGGCATATCACCCTTGAACAGCCTGTTTTTCCGAGTCCCAGATAATTAGGAAAAAAATAAAAGAATGTAATTTTTCTACAGAGCAGTAGATTCCTAAGAAATTACCCTCTCCCAGTGGAGTCAATGGGAGGTTTACGTGTAACTTCAGGGGAGCAAGATCTTGCCAATATTGGGCTTTGGCTCCTCAGAACTGAGCAGGAGATGTTTTTCTCACCTCATAAGACTTTCTCAAGACATCAGAAAACAAAAGTATCTCATTCTGCATTAGAATGCCACCAAATCCCTGAAATCTTGTCCATGACAAGAACGGAGCGCAAGAAGACCAACGCAATAGCCAGTATTTGGGCTGGGACAAGAGAAACTGAAGTTCAAATCCTTCCATTTCCAGCTCCTCTTATATCCAAGACGAAGTTTTAGTCAATGAGTCAGTAATCCAGTTTCGCCTTTTCTCTCTTAATGAACCTTCATTTGTTTACAGAAGTGGGGCAGCTTCTCCATGACTGTTGTTAAAGCATTTCTCTTGGTCCCAGAAGACTTTGGAGGGCTCGGGAGGTAGGTGTTTCCAACAGTCCATAGGAAAGCTTTAGCCACCAAATTGTTACTTGCTTGGTCCTGTAATCGCTCTTTCATTTTCAAATCAAATTCTACCCTGGAGCAGAGGAATCATTCTCATGGGAATTGGTACATTCCCATGAGACTTCAGTTTAGTATTTGCCTACCGAAAAGTTGTTTCATTTAAAAAATCCCAGCTTGTTCCAGTCTTCCAAATGACAGTGGGTGCTGGCTACTCAGGTTGGGATCTGCGTTGCTGACTGCAGTTGGTTTGGTGAAATCTCACATAGTAACCAAAACCTCTGAAAGAAAAATTGTACAGTCTGGGACACGTTGCACCCAATTACTATTTCTACCAAGTCTGCTGCTATTTACATTCTTCTTAATGCCCATTTCAGTTGTTGGCAGAGTAGGACCAGGAATTCGGGTTTTCATTTGGGGGCACACGGTGCTCCCAGCTCTTGATGTATTGTGCAGGGTTCCACCATACTGAAGCTTGTGACTCCTATTTCACCCTCCTTAATTTCAGCAACTGCTCCTGTAGGAATATGTGCTATCAGACAGTGGGATGTCATCAGCACTACCCTGCAAGACACTTCTTTCCTCAGTTCAAAGTCTTCCAACTGGGGCTCCATTTGATCAGAGATTTACTGCTTTCACATTGTCTAGATATCCTGTGGATATCCTTGACTTAGCAGCTGCCAAGAAATTAATACGAAGGCTGAAGAAATCATGCCAAACATTTGCAGTTCTGACAGGTCTAGAACTTCTTTCCACAGTACTGCTCAAACACTTGACTCTTCGGTAATAAAAATACTGGCTAACTAATTAAAAAGCAGAAATACTTCTTAAAAGTTGCTACCCACTGAAAGAGCCCCATTATTTTTGTTTACCTTACTTCCTACCAAAGGAATTTTTCTCACAGATTTATCACATCAAATTTTGTGATTGTCCTAAGAAACTATTCAAGGAAAAATATAAAATCCCCCAAACACGCAAGTAGAAGCATAGCCTGTATAGATCCTTGTCTAGGTTTTTCAGCTTATTACTATAAAAGTCATGACCATGCACCCTACAGTGTTTCCTAATCTATTTACTGGTCTTCACATGTCTGCTGTGGGAGTTTACATTGTCTTAATGCCTTTCATTTCCTTTTTAAATGGTCAAGCACAATTTTGGTTCTAGTTTAGTCCCTTAATGGACTCCTTAACTAAAATCCCGCTGGACACAATCCTCAGCAACCTGCTCTGGCTGACCCTACTTGACCAGGCAGGTTGGACAAGATAACCTCCAGAGTTCCCTTCCAAACTCATCTGTTTCATGATTCTGTGATATATGGCACTGGATTCTCAGCTGACACTGCACCTTTGGGCAAACCACGCTGAGCATCCCAAGGAAAGGAAAGCAGGGCTGTGCAAAAAATTATCTGATATCTGTAAACTTGCCATCAAGAAAATTGTGGAAAATGGGGATAATCAAGAGCAGGTTATTAAAATAACACTACTAATACTACTAATAACACTAGTAATACCAATAATAATAATACCAACAAAACTACTATTATTATTATTATTATAATTATTATTATTATTCCACCCCCCCTTTTGGGGGTGGAAAAAACCACATTCTATAAATTCATCCACAGCTTTCACAGAGAACTTAGTTTATGCTATGAAAGTTGCATGCTGCTTATTTGGAGTATTATGTTTTCATTAGATCACCCAGACAGTATTGACATCTCTCCTTTTCTCATCTGAGAGGAAGGACAAGAACAGCTGTCTCCCTCAAGACCGATTAACCCAAAAGATGGACACACTCTTCCCACTGCAGGAACCAGGTGTCAGTAAGATCAAGGATTCATGCTTTCTCCCAGCTTCTTACACTTCAGCCAGGTACAAGTGACTAGTCTCCAGCTTGCCTGAAAAATTGTACCCCCGGAGAAGCATGGCTATCAATTTGCAAGATCGCAATAGGGAATTCACCCACTCAGAAATTGTGGGGCTTGCAAAGACAAAGTTCTCTTCAGCTTTCATTTTTCACTGTGGTCAATGACCATGCACGTGGTGGCCAGCTGGCCTCAAAACAACACCATTGTAAAAAAGCAACCTGTAAATAGCACGCTACATTGCTCGCAAAAGATAATTCAGCAAACTGAAGATGCAATTCAATACAGAACTCTATTACTTCAGCTAGCAGATAGACAAGCAAGAACATGGATACCGTAATATAAAGTAATGATTTGTATTCTTGACATAACAAAACCAAGCATTGATCTTGTACAATTTGTGACCTTTACATGTTCAGTATGTCAGTGATCTTGGGTGCAGGACAGATAGTACCACTCCTACATGGGTACTGCATGCTTGGCAACTGGATGGTGAGGGCTGAAAGAGAGAAGACAAACAAGGAGAAATCTCATGATCATACAGACTAATGGCTCCCATTTGCCTCTTTGCTGCCAGCAGTATATTAAACCTGTGAACACAAGCAAAATGTCTAAGAAACTATTTTTTTTTGTAATTGCCCACCCTTATCTTGGTCTCCAGTGATCATTATTAATTGAAGGTCCAACATATGTTTGCATTAAAGTGTGTTAGGAAATGGTATGGTCTCCACCCATCTTCAGTGGGATTTCAGGACTCTTTATTGGCATTATTCTGCTCCCATTTCAGTGAGAGGTAGTTTTTCATTGACTTGAGCAAGGACGGTGTTAGGCCTATACTGAGAGCTTTAGGGGAGAAAAAAATTGCCCATTACAACTGGCTCCATACCATAACAGTATCATTTTCTTATATTCAGAGCAGTAAAGAAAATATAAAACAAACAACAAAAAATTGTCAAAAAAGGGAGTTCATTCTAAGTTCAGTCCATTAAGAATTTCAGTTTGATACTGTTGATTTCCCCTGAGTTCAATAAAGATAAACTCACAAAAAAATGAGCATATCTCTCCTTTTCCAAAAGGCATTAATGAACAAAGGCAATAATAAGATCTGATTTTATCTAATCAATGAATAACTCCAGCAATACAGCTTTGTGTCCTAAGTCATCAAGCTGCTGAGAATCATAAAGTTACATGTAAAGCTTTATAAAGATGCAGTGATAAAAGCTGTTCTTAAATTAACAGGTTATCAAGGGCACAGAATTATCTTCACGCACGTGCTCAGCACACTGAGGAGTGGTTTCTCTCTGAGGTCAAAACTCCTACATGGAAGGATCTACATGACAGTGTCTGTGGGCAAGAGGAGGGTCAAAGCTCCCACTGTACTTGGTGGAGACCCTAGTACAGTTGGATAAGCCTTGGCAGTGATTCATCTCATCCTTAGCTTGTCACTGAGAGCTCAGTCCAATTGACTAATGTAGATGTCCAGTGTTGTTTGAGATGCTGCATGAGGTTTAACAAGACCAAGTGCCGGGTCCTGCACTTGGGTCACAACAACCCCAGGCAACGCTACAGGCTTGAGGAGGAGTGGCTGGAAAGCTGCCTGGCAGAAAAGAATCTGAGGGTCCTGGTGGACAGCCGGCTGAACATGAGCCAGCAGTGCGCCCAGGTAGCCAAGAAGGCCAATGGCATCTTGGCCTGTATCAAGAACAGTGTGGCCAGCAGGAGTAGGGAAGTGATTGTGTCCCTGTACTCAGCGCTGGTGAGGCCGCAGCTTGAGTACTGTGTTCAGTTTTGGGTGCCACAGTATAGGAGGGACATTGAGGTGCTGGAGCGTGTCCAGAGAAGGGCAACAAAGCTGGTGAGGGGTCTGGAGAACATGTCTTATGAGGAGTGGCTGAAGGAATTGGGATTGTTTAGTCTGGAGAAGAGAAGGTTGAGCGGAGACCTTATTGCTCTCTACAACTACCTGAAAGGAGGTTGTAGTGAGATGGGAGCTGCTCCCTTCTCCCAAGCAACTAGCGATAGGACAAGAGGAAACTGGTTCAAGCTGCGCCAGGGGAGGTTTAGGCTAGACATTAGGAAAAAATTTTTCACTGAAAGAGTTATCAAGCATTGGAACAGGCTGCCCAAGGAGGTGGTTGAGTCACCATCCCTAGAGGTGTTTAAAAGTCGTGTAGATGTGGTGCTTGGAGACATGGTTTAGTGGCAGACCTGGTAGAGTAGGGTCAATGGTTGGACTGGATGATCTTAAAGGTCTTTTCCAACCTAAACGAATTGTTTAGGTATCCGAGACACTCTCACGGGGCTGGCAGATCTGATGTGGGACCCCGGGGATAGCTGTGACTGTCTTGAGCAAAAACTGAAAGCTGATGGGATGCCTGTGAGCGATTCAAATAGCGCTAGGTGACTAAGTTTAGGCAACTAAGCCCCTTTATTTCCCACCATGAGGACACCTAATTGTAAATTACTAAGTTAAGGTGTCTTATTCTTGAACTTAACCCCACCAAAGACAGCCAGAGATGCCAAAGTGGTCAAACAGTAAATAAATACCCACAGCAATGCCCCCTTTCCTTCATCAGGCTATACATAAACAAATAAAACAACCCAGACGCTGTGGTCTTTGCAGTCACCTTGATGAGTATCTTGCCCCAGTCAAAAAAAAACCCAAACCCAAACCACCCAGCTCTTCACAATCTGCACTGGATGCGTATGGTTTTGAGAGTAAAGCTGAAAGTGTTATTTTTGGCCTTGAAAGTTGAGCTGTGCAAAGTCAGGTAATGTTGGAAATTAGCATGGCATTGTCTAATGGTGCATTCTTAGAGGTCCACTTCCCTTCTTTCTCTCCATTTGCACCCTCATCCATCCTGGGGGTGGCGCAGTACAATACCTTTTGTCTGTCCATGTTTCTCCATATATGGCAATGTAAAATGTTTTGATTTACTGCATTGTTTATTTCTGGCTATCTGTTCCTTACTGCTCTCTGTATGATACTAACCAACTCAATAATTTCCGTGCTGTCTTGAACTGTGATGGTATATGCAGCTACTCCAGTTTTTTTTTGTTTTCCGAAATAACTTTTTTCCATCCCCTGCAGATTTGTGATTTTTTCTGGTTGCAATTGTTTTCCTTTAACAATCTGGTAACAGATCACTCTTGTTGTGACAATGCAAGTTCAGATATTTACAAATTTGCTGCCCAGCATGTATGGTTTTTTAATATAAAATATTTAGAGCAATTTTGAAAGAGAAAAAAAGTGATATGAGAAAAAGAACTCCAGTTTCAGCAAAAAAGCTTTGAAACTCTTCACTTTTACCAGCAATCTGAATCCACTTCACACTTCTGACCATAAATCCTTAGCATCTTTATGTAATGAGCTGAACATTTGAGCTCAGTTCCCAAAAGATGGGTATAAACATAATCCATGGGCACTTTTGGTGGTAGATGCCAAATATGATTTGGGTTTTGGAAATTCTCCCATCACTGTTTCCTTCAAGCCAAATTGGAAGTAGGTTACTGAGATACTTCTGCCATTCCTGTGTCTGGTCCACACATACATGAAGGACTATTGTGTCTCATCATAACACAACAGTTAAGAATATGTTGGGTTTAAAGATAAAAGCTATGCCAATCCATCGAGTTTGAAAGATATTGTTGGAAATTTATGGACTCCACAGAAGCCATCCATGAAGTTTATAAAACCCTTCAGTAGCAAGTGGTTGGAGCTGGGAATTATTACTGGCAGGTATCATATAGGCTTCACCTGACATGCTTGACTCCAGGTATCTCATTTTGGCCATGCTCAAAGACTGGACACTGACTAGACAGACTTTTAGTCTAATCCAATATGGATGATTTTTGGTGTTGATATTCTTATACGCATTCAAGAATCAGACACAATACTGCAACATGAAAGAAACTATAAAGGCTACCTCAGGGAGTCAAGTAAGGGTTACTAGATCAAAATTGCCAATATGCCTGAGAAACAAAGACCCTCATTTGGAGGAAATACAGATCTGACTTAAGTACCCTGTCTAAAATATACCATGAATGTACTCATGGACAGTTAATAAAAGGTGCAAGATTTCTTCTTAGAAATGGAAAATCATCTGAAAATAAATATCCACATGCATGAGAAAAGTTTGCAATTCTGGTAAGCATATATTGCATAGCAGAAAGACAAAGACTATCTGCAAAATAAACTCATTCATCTTTCTTTTAATTTAACAGCAAACCTAAGGAATCAGTGCAGAATCAGGTATAAATTTAGTGGTGGATTTTGTGGAATGTGTGAGTAAGACATGTTCACAAGTGACATCTTGGAAATCAACTTACATGAATTAAAATTTAATATATTATGGAGAACAAAGTCTTTTGCGCTTTTACAGCCTGATCCACCTCCTTATGAAGACAAAAGAAATATTCCCATTCACTTGTGTGAGTGCTGGACCAGATCAATACTAAGATAACAACCCATATGCTTCTGATTCCACTGGCCTCTTAGTTGTGAGAAATAGTCACCTCTTTGACGAAGGAAGTACTATGACTCTCAAAAGAGAGTAATCCCTGATTTACACCATTCTGGGAGGAGAGTCTGGCCTGCCCTTGAGCGCGTGCCTTCTTAACCCCTTAACACGTGGCAGTAAGTAAATCCCGCAGAAAAGCTGCTGAACTTGCACATGCAGTAACTTCTAAAGTAAACTCCACGGCTGCCAAAAAGCGTATGAGGAGTCAGAAATAACTTACAATATGGCAGGTGTTACAGTGCAATAAGGGCATGTCTCAGGTACGTTATAAAACACAGACTGAAGTGGTTCCAGGATCTGAGTTTTATTACAATACAGACTGTGAGGTTGCTATTTAGATGAAATTCCTCCTACCATGTCTTCAAACCATTTTTTCCCCTTATTTGCTCCATTCACCACATTTAGATGCCACCATCTTGGATTTCCTTCTCTGAAAAGGAAATCCCCACTTCTCAGCATGAAACTTGAAAAGCTTTCAGTCAAAAGGAGCTGCTGAGCCTACATCCTACACCCAGGTAACCTAAGCCATGTGGAAATATGAACTGTTCACAACCTTCAAGCCCTCCAAAGCGGGCCAAGCTCAGGACCTAAGCCAGCACCATCAGTACCTCAAGCAGCAGACGGCAGCAGTTAGTGGGAAAGTCAAAAGTCAAGGGAGTGGGGAGAGCTGCCAAAGCACCTAAGAATATGTGTGCATTAAGCACCACTCTTGGAAAAGAGATGTTTGCGCTAGTTCTCTACGTGCCGGTACATCCCTATGACAATGTTGATCCAGGAGAAGCAGCTGACTTTTGTCCTGAGAGTAGGATGCTGCTTCACGGCTAACAAGATCTGTCCTTAGTGGGATGCTGCCTCCTCACTAACAAGCCTTGTCCCCCAGCTCACCGCAGCATTGATCCCACAGAGAAACACAGCCGCCCGCCAGGTCGGCATGCCCTTGGTGCCTGTGGAAAGCACATCTTTCTACAGGGCATGTGCTCTGCGACCACAAAGAGCCAGGCTTTGGAGGAACTCTTGAGTTAAAGCAGTGGGACTTCACAGCTCTAAGAATCTGACTTTTTGGCCCTTTTGAAAAATCTCATACTAGATCTTACAAAACTGGCAGTATTCACAAGAGTATAAATTAGGACTTCAAAATTAATTACTTCAAGAAGTAAAACCCAGCCTTTCATTATGCCAAGGCTTCATCCTGCAATGGCAAAAACCAGAAACCAGGACCACGTTGCCTCATCTCTAATGGGAGACAAGAAAAGCTTTGGATACAGCTACAGCCAGGATTTTGCTTCACAGGAGGAAATCCAAGATGGTGACTGTGAAGTGACAAATTCCTGCTCGTGCTGTTTTATTTCTGCTGGACATAATGAGGTTGTTTAAATAGCCTGGCCTTTGCATAAAGTTAATTCCCGCACACACACGACCTCATATTTTCTGTATCAATAGCACAGATATCGTGAGAAACGCTTTTCATTTCAGTTTCCCTAGAAGGGTAATAAGAATATGGAGTGATAAAGCAAAATTTGTCTTCTCAAACCTGGAGTTAGTCTCTAATTTATATAAAAACCTTTTTTTTCACTTGCTGATAGGAATACTATATACCTTCTTCAGATCTGGGGGTTTGTTGGTTTGATTTTTTTTTTATTTCTCAAGGCAGCAGAACTGCCTCCCCTCCCACACCCCGAAATGAGTGCAAGGTGGTAAAAATATGTGCCGGTTTAGCCTGGGGCTTGTTTGGGAAGCAGGGCTGCTAGTCACAGAGCAGAGATACTAGTAGCGCTGGCAAACGGCTCTCTTCTCTTCCAGGATTTCAGCTTCATTTGGCTTGTGATCAGTAGTCGCGGACTCCGTAACACAGAGGTGGACTCTCTTTTGCTCCGTTGCTCTGCCTGCTTTGTTTAATCCTCCACTGTGCCAAAAAAATTACTTTGAAAGGTATTTGGAAGCTTTTTGACTTCAACATTTTTCAAGGTGTCAGGCTGGGACTTTCCCCAAAAATAGCAATAGTTAACTTAGCTAGCTATCATGTTTTAAATGTTTGTTATATTTTTAAAGAGGTTTTTTCCTTTCTTCTGAAATGTGCCAGAAATATGGGGTTTCTGTTCCATACAGTGCTTCCCCTCACTTTTATTTTCTTGTTTTTAGTGGGAAAGTCAACGAACAGTGGTTTAGGAAGACGGGAAGGAGGCAGAGCAAATAGTAAGGACAAATCAAGGAGAATTTCCTCGTTCTTCCCTCAGAAAACCACATGTCCTTTGTTTCTGGCTTTCTTTAAAGAACAGAAGCCACTTAAGTTAGCACAAAAAGTCCCATTCCAGCCGAGCAACTGATATAGCTCAAAGTGTGATAACTGAGTATGTTACGAAGATGAAACCTGATCAGCTTAGACACTTTACTTAGACATCTTTGACTTAGACACTAAAAGGCAAGGGGTTGCCCTGTGCCTGCAAGCAGCTGCATGCAGATGGTGATGCATTTGAACTCGCTCACAAGAGTTTGAACTGTAAAGTGTACAGTAAATCCATTTTGGATTGTAAACACTTTTTTTTTTTAAAAAAAATTCCTTCTCATTTTCACTCATCCCGGCAAATTTTTGCCCTTCATGAGCTTCACAAGTCAAATCAGGCAAGGAGGACGCCACTTATTGTTCAACTCCAAGTGACAAAGGGTGGAGAAAGGATTCGTCATCGCTCTAAGTTATGGGAAGGGTTTTGGTTCCCTAAGATTCCACTGTAGTCAGTGGAGAGAGATGGCAACTCCCAGCTCAAATTGCAGGTATATGAAAGCACTCTCTGGAAAGGCTCTTTTCTCTCTCTGTAACTTTGGAAAGAACCCAGGTAATGAAGACAGATACAGATAGACAACAGCTGTAGGAAAAAAAAAAAACAAAAAAAAAAACCCAAAACCAACTCTTTTCTTCTTTTTATTAGTTACTGCTGTAAGGAGAAAATGCTTTTTCACACATGCACACTGTCTCTTTCTCTGTCCCCACTCCTACACTTTACAGAACAGGAATCATGTCCCAGGAAATGCAAGATACCTGATCTGGAATCAGGCCGGGACCCTGGGACTTAAACGTGCTCCAAGTGCATATATATTTATATCCCTTGCACAGCAAATGTATAAATGCTTGCACAGCACCAGGTACGTAACTCAGCTTTGTATTCATGCTAGGTACCGTGGTGTTTTTAGAATAAATTGTGCCCTTGCACACCAGCAATGCACATGCCAGGAAAACTGGGGCTCAGTTTAGTTTGGTGCAACTTGTTTAGGGAACTACTGTAGGAGGAAGAGAGCCATATATTCCAGGCTAATGCTGGGATTATGTGTCATCTGACTCGGCGGCTCAGGGGCATTAACTGACATCGTGTATCAGGTTAGGTTAATAATCTACCACTTGGTTCTGCTTGAGCAGATCTGCGTGCCCAGGGTAGAGATCAGTGACAAACACGGAGTCTCGGAGGGAAAGGATTAGTCGCTGTGTGATCAGCTGGATGGCGCTTGCACCACAAAATGTACAGACTTAACGCCTGGGTCTGCTGTGAATCAGAAGCTACATCTGGAAAGTAGCAATACAAATCTGACTCTCCAGGGATGCCCACAGCAATGAAAGCAGGCTTGGATGACAAAATGACAGATACTGGCAACTTGAACGGGATATTACCAGAATGGGAGAAAAACTTAAAGGATATAAAAATACCTGCTTGTTTTAACAAGATGCCCCAAGAGACTGGGAAGACCTTCCCTCACTCCAAACAAGTTGGGAATTACCTAATAGGCAAAATGATCAACAAGGGCTCCTTTGCCAAGGTGATGGAGGGGCTGCACATCCCCACGGGGGAGAAGGTAAGCTCCTAATGAGAGGGTACCACACACTAGGAATCACAAGTAACCTCACGCTAACTTATGTCAGAGAATTTCAGACCATTTAATCCGCAAACCACAATCTACTCAGTGAATTATCCTCTGAACCTTATCCTCATAAATTAACCTCATAAATTGAGTTTATTGCTCATGTATAATCAGTCACATGTGTGAATATGTATTGAGTGCAACTGTTTTCACAATTATAAAACAATATAGAGAACAAAGATGTCCTCCTGCTGAAAGAGAATAGACTAATGGCATAAGGACAATTTCAAATCTGCTTTCCCTGATAATCCTCATTTACTAATTAGTGCCATGTATCTGACCTATAAAGCTACGGACAACACTTATGGAAAAGCCAGCCACTCCAACAGCAATCATTTATATGGCAGGATACAGATAACATCTGTTATCTCTAGCTCAGTTGGGCTAAAATAACGTACCACTAGACGTAACGGTGGAAAGGTGGATTACTATCAAGTGGCTTTTTTAGTTTTAATTTTCTTATGGTTTCAGTCGCTTCACTGGCTGACTAGCTGCCCAAACTGCAAAGGGCCTAATCCCAGCCCATTATAGCCAGTATCTTGAATGGCTTTTAGATCACGTCAGGAGGGAGCATGTTAGGAAAAAAAAAAATGTGGTACAGTACAGATGCAGTTAACAGTCAAGCAAGTAGAGATTTTTTGCACTTTGCACATTTCATATATGTGTATTTATTAATGCAATCAGATGGATAGATACGGCAGTTCAGCCTTCTTGTTTCGGCTTTCAAGAGAAATAAAAAATGTACTCTTCCATCGAGAATGTCTCCCTCTGTGATACTGATTGTCAACATCACGTCAAGAACAGCTTCTCCCGCATGTCAGCTTACTCCCCATCCTTTTGAAAATTAATCTAGGTTACAAAGCTTGTTGCCAATTTGCGTATTTCCTGCAATTTAGGTAGCCATAAAAGTCATTGACAAAAGAAAAGCCAAGCAGGATTCCTACATTTTAAAAAATATGAAGCGTGAGCCGCGGATACATCAGATGATTAAGCACCCCAATGTTGTTCGGCTATATGAGACCTTGGAGACTGACAACTCCTATTACATGGTGATGGAGCTGTGCCTCGGCGGGGACCTCCTGGACAGAATTTGTGACAAAAAGAGGCTTGCAGAAAGGGAAGTAAGGAGATACACCAGGCAAATTCTGTCTGCAGTAGAGCACCTGCACTGCCAGGGGATTGTTCACAGGTAAGATGTTTCCCCCCTTCCAAAGAAGAGTAAGAAAAGAAAGTGTGCAAGAACATAGAGTGGTCTTCTTCTCCGAGAGCATTTCTTTAACTTTCCCATGAAAAAACAGGGATTGAGAAGAAGACTGTGTTCTCTTAGCCCATCTTAATAAAGAATTTTATTCTTAGGGGTGGTAGAAGATAAGCTGTTACACACTTCTTGGGCAGTGAAGTAACAAAATCCAGGGATAAGAGCTGGTGAGCACAACAAGTCCTTTGCCAAGATTATCTCAGAATTAGCTGGTGACAAATGTGTATCTAATTCAAATATTTCAGTGTGGCTGTACATATAAATGTTGATTTCATTTGGTTAGCCACAGCATATTGAAATAACCAGATATCACTCAAGACAGAAGATTGAGGAATCACAGCTCAGTGGCTGCGCAAAGGACATGGTCCTGCAGGTCCAGGTCTGTGGCAGGTCACTGACCTTCCACGCTGGCTTTTGCATTACGGGGACAGATCACGACTTCAGCCACTCCTAGAGGAACCTGAGCAGCCCATGCAAGGAGAGCTGATCATCTTCCCCTCACCAGGGATCTCGGCACATATGCCAAGAGCAGCAGAATAAGGACTCCCATTCCAGGTGGGAGAATAGGCAAGAAGCAGTTTTTCCCACTGGTTTTCTGTTTTACTTAATAATCCATGGTCAATCAGATCCTTAATTTTAAACGGTAAATGCACTCATCAAGAAAGCCCCCAGGACCTAGCAAGTAATCCAGTTGACTGTATCCTTACAGTAACAGTGAAACAAATAACCTCTGAATACGATGGCTCAGAACTTACAAGTGCTTTGTGACTTGAAATGCTTGCAATCCAGCACTTAATTATATTGGATTTGTTAATTAATAAGGAATGGACAAGAAAGAGTCAGTATCTGACCTAGGCAATTTAAACAAACAAAAAAACCATGCCAGAAAATAAACCTAAGGGGTTTCACCCACTTAGTCCAGGCTGACATCCCTGCCTTGATGGTTCTTTAACTAATCTATTTTGCAGCATTTCTTCAGTGCCCATGATTATAACATTTACGTTCTTCCCATGACAATGTTCCTCATTAATTTCTCAAGCCCTCTTCCCTTATTTTTGTTTGGAAATAACTCTTCCCGGGGAGCAGCCTGACTTCTTCCCCTACTTTTCTTCTGTTGGTATCGTTTTGCTGGGAAAGCTTTGTGAGAGAGAGAATTTTGCTGCATACCCTGAGAGCAGCCAGGGACGAAGTGGGGTGAGCTCCTCCAGAGACTTGCTTCACTCTCAAACCCTGCTAACCAAAGGAAAATTCATCCCTGGCTCTCAAACGCCTTGCCATAGGGTTTATGAAGTTGCATGGTCCAGCTCAAGCCCAGCCACCTTGCTAGGTCACGAGCGTAGGTTCGGTCAGAAGTACCTCAACTTGTGATCTGCTGCCAGTTTTGAGATTCAGAGCTGCAGCCTTGACCTCAAACCAGAAGCAGACTGGAAAGGATCTGGAAGGGCTTCCCTGCTCAGCTCCAGCTGCAGTGATTTACAGCAACTCACTGCAGAGGTTAAATCGACAAGAATAATTGTGGGTGTATCCTCTTCTGAAAAGAAGGTATCAATGTTTCCAGAAAGATGAGCACAGAAATAGGAAAATTACCTCACAAAGTCAATCTGATTTTCTCATCTAAGCACTGAGCAAAGCTCAACTCTTTGAATTCCTTTAACACAAGGAAAGGAGGGTTCCCAAACTGCCTGGTGGGAACAGCTGCTGCTGCACACTACCCCAGAACCCCACAGGTGTCAGTTTATTGCTGGGGATGGTGCTGGCAAAATCACACCAGGTATCATGGTAATAATTTCATGAGATGGATAATTGTGTGCCAATGCTTGGGCCTATGCCTAGGGCCTCTTTATTTTACTAGAATGGAGGAGCCTGGTGATTGCAAGATCTCATTCCTAAATGATGAGCTTAAGAATTTGCTAATCTAATTTAGTTTTGCTCAGAAAAGTCTTATGGCCATTCCTGATTTTTAACCCTGGGATATACCTCAGAGAAACAGTATTGTGTATTGTCTTAATAATATACTTGATGAAAAACTGGCCAGCTTTGTAACTATTTTTAGTCCAAATTAATATCGCTCATCAAAAATCCTGTGCTACGTTTTGACAGCTATTTTGTTTCCTGAGCTTTACTTTTCCTATTCAGCACTAAAATCAGCACTGATCCAACAAATCCTTATGGCTTAAATTAGAGTCTACTTTTCCCAGTAAAGGTAGTACCTTTCTTGTCCACGCAAGATCACAGTTGATTTCGATTCCACAGTTGCCAAAATGATCAAGAAGATGGAGGATTGGCTCACTCGCCTGTTCATCCAGCACATTGCATTTTACTGTGCCAGGTATGAGAAGGCTCAGGCACAAGATCAGGTTCACCAGCTTCACAAGCTAACACTCATCAGCTGAGCTCTACTAACTATCCCTATGCCTGCTCCAGACATGGCCAAGTGGTGAGGTAATGCACCTGAGCTTAAAAACCTCAAATGAAGACATATAAGCTAAATCACATTACCTCGCAATTGGATTGGGCTAGTGCAGCCACACAGTCAGCTACCAACTCCTAAAGTTTACACTTGCTAAGTGACAGTAACTTGCTTGTATGTACAGATCCTAATTTTTCCTGGATATTTTCCCTTCTGCCATATAAAAATGGCACATATCCTTTTGAATCACTACTGGACCAAAGACCTAGAGAAGCATCACAAGCTGCCCTCTAGGCACTCTCTGAAGTCCCCATCGGGAATGAGAAAAAATTCATGATGTTGCTTAAACTTACAGCATTTTTGGGAAAGTTTTCTTTGGAAAAAAAGAACAAATGTATCTTTGATGCAAGATAACTTCTGACACTATGTAATCTTTAATAGTGACTTATCAGGTTTTCCAGGCAAAAAAGCATACATTTTTATTAGCTGTGTGAGCACTCATCTCAGCCTACAGAACAGCCATTGTGGCAATCTGATGTAATATTATTTAATTGGAGCGTAGTAAAAGTCATCAGAGTGCACTGTGGGGTGCTAAATCCAATAGAAATGTCAGATTTGCAGTGGCCTGAAAAACAACTAGTTTTAAACCACAGTTTTAGCGCACAGGGTCACATCACAGGGATAGACTATGGACAAAGTTATCTTAAATCTACCTCCCAGCTTTTGGGCACTGGCTTATTTGCCACTCTAGAAAACATGCTATTCAAATTAAAACTGATTAAAAAGTTATCATTAAAACCATCTCCATCCCATTCTCAGCCTGGGGCAGCAGAGTGTTTCGAGTGCAATGCTGTCCCATCCAGAACCACGGAGACAAAAGGACACTCCGATAAAACCACCCATTGGGACCAGCGGGTACACCTCTGGACTTAATCCCCTGCAGCAGTGGAGTGCTGCTCCTGCAGCACTGGTCCTCCCAGCCCTTGCTCCTTGCTCCTGTCCTTGTTCCCATCCCTCCTTCTGGTTTGTCCTCGTGTATACTCTCCAAGGTCTTTGGGCTGATGAAAGCGCTTCATGACTCCAGAGAGGGCGGGAGGGATATCCACATACCCAGAGCAGCTTATGAAACTTGCTCTGTCCTCCCGTGTCCCCCGCAGAGCCGAGGGAAGCCCCCAGCAGCACACTGGAGGCTGTGATGGGAGTCAGCAAAGCATCACAGGCTCCTGGACCGCCTCCCAACACCCAAATTACACTGGCTGAGGATTCCCCTGTGCTGCGAAAGATTTCAGCTGCCACTTTGGGCACTCCCCACAGTGGAGCAATATTCCAGCTTTTGGTTTTAATTTGTAAGGATATAAATGTTCCCACAATCAGCAAGCACACGCCTGAGTCAGCTAACTGCATTTTTCCTGCAGCTCTGAATTACGTCCTCCTGCGGGGGCGGCTGATACTGGTTGACCCTGTTTACATAAACCTCACTGTGGAGATGTCTTCACCTTCAGGGTATCTGTTCCCGACCCAGCTTTGGTACACCTCCCCTCCTCCGCAAGATCTTACTTTCCAGTTCCCTTCTCATCCTTCATATCTCTCAGGCACGATTTACTCACAAAAAAAGCAGAAATACTCGACAGTGCTCAGTACTTCAAAAAAAGACAAAACCACTCCGGGTCCAAGTACATTTAACTTTCTTTTTTTACTCAGAAGAAGAAATAAATGTTGTTCATTTCTTAAAAAAAAAAATATAGCAGTAGAATGGATGATTCCTAAAATGAATGGTCTATTTAAAATATATACTCATAAAATATTCCCCAAAATACAGAAATTTTCCATTTTCCCAGCTGAAAACTTCAGGAAGGAATAAGAATCTTGTTACAATTGTAGGCAGAGCTGTGCAGAACTATTGTTATTATTTCAATTAAACTTTGCTAAAAACTATCTGCAAATGGTTAGCTAGGGCATCAGGCATCTTAAAGTTTGCTTTCTGTCTTCATTTCAGGGACCTAAAAATCGAAAATTTTCTTCTTGATGAGAACAACAACATCAAAATCGTTGGTAGGTGTGCGTTATCTGTGAATCTTGTTTTCAGCTTTTTATTTTGTGTGGCTTTCAGTGACAGTTCAGCTACTATTTAAATAGCGCATTTTATGAGTGAGCTTGTGATTATTCAATAAACGTATTCAAGCGTTTAGAATAAATAAAAGTTATGAAGTATAACTTAACAGCTTGTTTATTTGAGCTTTAACTAAAACATATTTTTAAGAGAACAAGGAAAACAATTTTGCCTATTGTTTTCCCTTGTGTATTGCTGGAGAAGCAAGAAACAATTACAGCTTTTATGTGTAGAAAGCTGTTCCTAGCAGAAGTGATTTGTAGACAAAGAAATAAATCTTCTGGTGTGAAATGCAGGTATGGACACACTAGCTTCTGTCAAGTCATTACTCCAACTAGAAACCTCATCATTTGGTATGTGTAAAAAAAAAAAAAAAAAGGAAAGACTTTTTTGGTCACTAACAGAAACCTTGCTAGGATTGTGAAGCAAACATTTATAAAAATAAGGGAATTTGCACCAAGCAGTTAACGCAGCTCGGAGAAACATTACTTTTATTCTATGGAAACCACACAGAAAAATCCCCGCAAGGGAAGCTCACTCTTAGAGATGCCACATGTTTAACCCAGCATTTCCCAAACTTTTAAAAGCTTAACACCTCTGAGAAAAAAGGCACCAACTCTTCACCCCTGTTTTATAGACAGCCAGTCCTTTACAATCGCACCTTTCTCTACCCTCCCCCTTGCACACGTGCACATATACAGAGAAAAAGGCTTAAGTTAGCACATTTTACCCCACGTTTACAACAGGCTAAAGCAGACCCAGCTGAACTGAATGCCGTAGCTCATTAAGCCATGCTAATGCAGCTGTGTAGCTAAGCTCTTGTACAAGCATACAGTCAACTGAGGCAAACTAAAATAGCTAAACCAAAATCAACCAAACCAGGCATACAGCCTCATGGCTGGGTAACTTCACTGTTACCACTGCGAATTCTTGGCATGTTTATTCAACCCCAAATTGGCATCCACAGCCGAGATGTCACCAGATGCTAAAGCCAGCTGCTGTTTTCATCTTTCTCCTATCTTTAACCAATTTGTAAAGTTAAACTATTTTGAGAAGAGATTAAAACTTCTTTGCCTTTGTTTCTGTGACCGTCAGATTTTGGACTGAGCAATACTGTAAAGTTTGAGGATCTCTCTCAGGAGCTCTTACATACCCAGTGTGGAAGTCCAGCTTATGCTGCCCCAGAACTCCTTGCTCATAGGAAATATGGTCCAAAGGTGGATGTCTGGTCCATGTAAGTAGATCTGAAAATACGCTTATCGAAACACTCTCAGCACTGAATGGTTTAGACAAGACTCTGATATAAATAGGTTGGTGGCACTCTGCTTTGGGGCATCAATGGGGAAAGCAGAGATACATCAGAGAAGGAGGATTGCCAGAAAAAAATACTTATGGGTGTGAAAAATACACCTTGAAATGTGTATCCATTGCAGAACACTGGAGAAAAAAATGAATGAGCAATGCACGTGCTATTCTGGAGTAAGCCTGTGGCAAGGGAAGTCAGCAGAAGGTAGGGTATCCGGCTGCAGGAGCCTGTGCTGAAAAGGCAGAGAAAAAGCGTGTGTATACCAGCCCCTTCAGATGAACTCCCCATCCTCCCGTCCTTCTGACACACAGGTACAGCTGATATCTGAGTAACTTTTGTCAAAATCAGAAGCCCTGGAAACCCTGGGCTGACAAATGGGCATTTCTGTCTACTTTGCCAAAAGAAGAAATCTAAACAGAAAAACTGAGTCTCAGGGACACGCAGACCAAAGATATGGCTACAGCAGAGCCATGAGACTTTCATTCATACCTTGGCTAGGCCCTTATATCACATTATGACTAAAAAGTGGAGTTATTTGCTTTATAGGTGGCAGGAACCTGAATGGACTCCATCTTCTTTGTTCATTATATCTATAGGATGTGTCTCTTGTAATAAAGAATAATGCAGAAGGTGCCATCAGAAGAGTAATTTTTCACATAAATCATCTCAGACTTTTCAACTGAGTTTGCAGTTCATTCTAGCAGTCAAGTTTGGGTTTTTTTTCTTTTTTTGATAGTTTTTCTGGATAGATCTGAGAAAATTATAATACATTAAGTCCATTTTTGTATCCTTTGATCTTCATGGATCTGGACAGGAGAGCAGCTCTCCACGTCCATCATTTGTCCAAAGGCAGTTCATGTTTATGTATATGTACCCACGTATCAGCTTCTCCTCAGCTGTTTTGATAGTGACCGTATGCCCGGGTCTGAGTGTTCCACCTAGAACACATTTTTAAGCCCGTTTCTAGTAGGTATGATTCAGGGCACAGAAGATGAGTATGAGTAATACAGACTAAGCCAAATCTTCATCCAGAGCATTAAGATTCAAAAACTCAGTGGCTGGTCAAATGCACCTTTGTCCAGGCTCCTCCCACCTGTTTACAATTGCAACCATAATTCCCTGCAGTATCTTAATTAACAAGTGGTAGGGTAAAAGTCAGGGTGCTATTGAAGCCAATGATAAAAGCCTGTGGATTTCAAACAGCTCAGAAGGCTTGTAATAGTATTTGGTCTTTTTGGCTTAGAAGTGCCACCTCCCATCCCACCCCACAACCATATTGATCTAACAGATCATAATGTTCTAATTCTGTTCAACGCATAATGCTGCGTTTGATCCAAACCCAAACCACCTCACTCTGGTCACCTGCCAGAAGGAACAGGAGGCCTGAATGTGCAGAACTGCTCAGAACTGGGATGTCTGACCCGCTCGTCCAGCTGCGAGAATACGGAGTCTCCTTGAGGAGTTCTCAGCAGTCTTTACTAAACTGTGTATCTACAGAGGACAAAGCATTTTAGTTTGATCTACAAGGTTGCTGGTACCTACATATAGGCATCTGATTCAGATGTCCAAACTAGAAGCTTAGCATTCCTATATGGTCAAAAAAGAAAAAAGATTTATACACACATAAATATATAATATACATTATTCCTCTCAAGACCTGCTTGTGGCAGGCATACTGTATATTAGGGTTTTGACCTAACTATGATTCCTATACCTCAGCTTCCTCTATATTTACAGGATATGAACAGTACACGAAGTTAAGGATGAAGGGACAAATTCTACCTAATTACTTCAGTACAAGCCTGGATTTCAAGAGTGCTATTCTGAATTTATGTAGACATAACACAGACAAAGCAGATCTAGAGGATGCTGTCAGCACTTAAATAGGATTGTACTTATTTTACATTTCAGATGTCTGAATGAAGGCAAAGCAGTAACCTTAGAACCATTTACTGAGCTTACTCTGTTAATAAACATCACATAACAGGTCAAGGGCTATATAAAATTTATATAAGGCCCTTGGTATTTAACATAGGCATAGTCTACATTTTAGGCATAAAACATATTTACAATTTAACCTGAATTGTTTACATTATCATCATGGAAAAGGGAATTCTGATGAACTAAAATATTAATAAGAAAGATAAGTTACTTCTATTGTCACGAAATAAGTAAAGGATTACAGACTCTGGCAAAAGACGCAAGTGTGGTGGAGAAATACTGACTATATGCAGCAGGACTGACAAGGAGTCATTACCACGGGAACCAGAAAGCCCTATTCAGTCAGAAACACATTCAAAAAACCAACCAGATTCAACTACAATACAGCTAAGGCTCCTATGAGGCAACAGCAAACAGCAGTGCCTGTTTTGCCTAATCATGACTTGTGCACAAGATTTTAAAGATTCTTTGAAGGACTGGAAGGTGATCAGCTTTTGTGCACCAGCTGAATTGAGGAAAGAGCTGCTGTATTCAAACAAATCCAGATAGTTCAGTGGGATAGAGCAGAAGCAGTCTGTTATAGCTAATTAACTTTCAAGTTTAACATGCCATCAGATTCCAGCTACAATTAACTACTAAGTGCATTATTGTTAACTAGCTACATTTTGTGCATAAGATTTTAAAAGAGGTTTTAGGAGGGCAGCTCCATCCATTCCCCAAATTCCCGTACCTTGGGCTGATGAAAAGAACTATTGGCAGTTTAAAGAACCAATCATGTATATCATCACCAGCAATTTAAAGTGCATGGTAGTCTTTGCAGTGTTGAAAAGAAAATGTATTTAATGTTGTAATGACGTTAGAGATCCATTTGCATTGCATGTTACTCCCACTCATCAGAGAATATTTGGGGACTCTTCTCTTGCTTCAACTTCAGCTACATTTAATTCACGTGCTATTATGTATTATTGAATGACAATCCTTGCTACTTCAGTCAGCTCAATGTCATTTTGTCGTAGCATGTTTCCTTTGTACTTCTGTTGGGTTTTTTTTACTCAAAGGATTCACCAGGAATGTTTTGGAAAGCATTACATTCAAGGACTAGATTTATCAGAAGGTTTGGTAAAGTGAGAAGAGCTCGATCTCACCTAAATTTAGCCATTTAACAACCAGGCATCTGGGTTATACCAGTCAGTTAGTGTCCTGTTATTGTCAGTGCAGGGAGATAGCTCATCTCCTGAGACACTTGACTGTAGCCTAAAATAGCCGTATAGCATAGCTGTGATGAATCTCTCTTGGAGAGGCCTGTCTCTTTCCATTGATAACTACTGATAACCTAGGTTTTAGGTGGTTCAAGTGAGACAAGATAAGTCCTAGTCGAGAGTAATAGAAAGCATTTATCCATAGGTCACTGGTTCAAATGCAATCCAATACAACATTTACAAAGAGGTGCCACCATCTTCTCATGGTTTTTCAATACTGCTATCATCTTCTCATGTTTTTTCAACTGTTTGAAAACATTAAAAAAGATTGTAGTTGTGCACACCACGAACAGATCTGTTTCACAGATAACGCTGTCATCGTCTGTCCTAATGTACGAACCAGATCAATTAAATTAGAATTGCCTGAACCCCTAAAATGACTGTCTCGACTGAGTCCAATAGAGCCACGGCGAAGGACGGCGCAGAGAAGCGCTGTTGTGGTGGCACAGCTCAGCTGGAGCGAGGAAGTACCATGGAGAGTGTTCAAGGAAACCTCCCCCTTCGCTAACTCGGGACAGCTAAGCAAGTTTTCCGAACGTTGGTACTTCTCCAAACTGAATGGCAAACCTTCACAAAGTTTGCTGGTCACTGCTAGCAGACTGTTAGTCTTTCGTAAGAGCTAAAGCTTTAAGTTTTTAGCCAAGAGCAAGCTGTTACCAAACGAATGCCTTCTAGGCATGTCACACCTAATTTAGCAATCTGAGCAAAGCGAGAAGAACTGAATTACTATTTGGAACAGGATCTATCACATCGGTCCCAGCTCTGTGTTGTCACTCAGCCTCCAAACCGAAATGTTTTACTCTGATGGGCTGGGTACACTACACTGACACTCCAATGAGCTTATTTTAAAAATAAACAGCAGGTTTCCACTTTCAACACCACAGCCTTTCCAGTCACTCACTGTACAGTCCATTTGATATACACTCCCCACAACATTATTTTCTAGATAAAATGGCATTTGCACAAAGAAAAAAGTTGTAAGACGTGTATTCAGTACAAATTGCTGCTTAGAGGTAATTCGTAACCTCATTCTTTATACTGAAGGCAAATCTCTGAAACCCGACTCATAGATTTGTGGGATTTTTTAACAAATATCTATTAGCATTATATGGAGCTCTGATGTTTGTCTTTTTCTTTGACAGAGGTGTAAGCATGTTTGCTATGCTAACCGGCACATTACCCTTCACGGTGGAACCTTTTAATATCAAGCAACTACATCAAAAGATGTTAATTGGAGAAATCAGCCCTATTCCGTCAGATATCTCCCCTGGTAAAGCACTCCAATTTTTATACAGAATAATGACCCTTAAAAGGTTTAATCCATGTAATAAAGTGAATTTAGCAATAACGCAATCTTCTGGAAAATAAGAGGTACCTTTTCCAGTTGCTTTGTTTGCATTTAGAAATAACTTTTGTGTGCCTTAGGCAAGATCTCTTTATCTTAGGCTAGTAGGAAAATAACATTGTTGCTTCTTCAAAAGACCGCTATTCTTGTTCCTTACAGGGGAAATAAAATATACATTGCTCTTACATAAGTGGAGCAGCTGTGCAGTAAATGAGAACGCTGTCGTGTTTAGTATGTCCAATGCTGTGTGTCGCAGCCAGACATTCTTTCGTCTTTTCCCCAAAAATTAGTTATCAAAACCTTAGATGATTTTTCCTGAAGAGCTTATCTTTTGGCTACAGACAGAACCCACAACATTGAGATAATTAAAGAAATGAGAGGGCTATTTTTGTGAAGTCTGTTCATATTTTTCATGAGAAAGAACTGAAATACAACATTTTTCGATGAATTTTACTGACAATCTTTAATGAGGTACAGTCTATGGAGTCTTCTGGGACAAGTGGGAAAGATAGTTCTCAAAATCTCTAGCCTGAACTATAGCCGATGGTTCTAAAACCCAGAAGTCATATTGGTATATATGCACTCTGGGTTAGCCGTCCAAAATTTACTTCCTCGAAGCTCCAAATTCTGCTGCTTTATAATGATTCCTATACAGCTCTGTCTTTATTCCCTATTTTCTCTCCACCTGGACTAGCATCTTCTCTTGGCCATCACAGGCCTGGGCCCCTTCTCACAGCCGTGACTGTGCAGCTTCACTGACGAAGCCAGAAAGCAGAGGAGAATGAGACATGTTTTTCCCAGCTATCTACCAGCATGAGTTCAGATCTCCCCATCGTTTTGAGCAGCATTGCTCTGACGTTAGGCAAGAATGAGCCTAGGGATCAAGATCAGCTTCAGCAGCTGCCTGCAGCCAAGTGCTGGGAAGCAGCAGACAGTTCCAGAATAAGCTAGCTGGATCTAGTCCGGAGTGACAGTATTAAGATAATGTGATGATTCAATTTCTTTTTCTCCCCAAGTAAATGGTATGAGGTACCATAGCTGTCCAGGATGTTTGTACATTAGTCTCTCATTTATCTTTCTTTGGAGATTGGCTGCCAGATAGCAGCTCCATTTTTCTACAAGCCCTCCATAGCTGCAATTATTATCTTTCTAATTTTTCTTATTTATGCTATTGTTATAGCTTCTACTAATAAATGCATTATCTCTGCTTTTCTACAAAGCCCACACAGTTAGTGGAAGATTGCGGATAACTCCATTGTTCCCTTGCCTATTGGGAATTTAGTGAGACAGCAGTAGTAAACAAGCTTTGCATACTTTAGATCTAAGTTCCTCTGAAGGAGATTACAAGTGAAAGGAGCAGTATGTTCCCAGTTTAATGCTCACTTGCCATTTTGCTCATTTCAAAACATCCCCAAGGAATATGGAAGAATTTGGTAGAGTTTTCCCAAGAAGGAAAAAAAAGAGAGGGACTTTATGCAGTGTTGGAGCTGAGTGATAGACATATGGCAATGTTTGAGCTTTCTCTGTCCCAATTCCAGGAAGCCAAAGCACAACATGTCATCTGAGCACACAGGTCCATCTCCCTCCCTCCCTCGATACAGAGGGTTTTATCAATGAGATTAGCTTCCTCGTGGGAGGAACGTAACTTCTGGGTAGTCAGCTGGCACAGAAGTGCCCCTTCTCAGAGCCTTGGTCAAATGCTGAGTGAGCACAATACTGAGATTGTTATTGATGCCATGGGCTGTATCCACAGCATCCATAGGTCCATAGCATGCCTCCTGGCAGTTTGGTGCGTGCTGCCCACCCTGCTCAGGCATCCTTGGGGGAACAAGGTCACCACACGGGACCACAGCAGTCTCAGAGAGCTGGAGCCATTTTACTCAGCAGTCCAGAGGCAGCCCTAGAGACTGGATTTTAGCCGAAGTTCTTACAGTCTGGAGAAGCAGGGCAAGTGCCACATTTCTGAAAAAGGAAAATTTTGCACTGCCCAAATAATCAGATATTACTAGTAAACAAGCCATTTCATCTGAATACTGCACAGGAGCTGTACACTTCATGCAGTCCTTACTGGAGCCTGACCCTGCTAAGAGGCCTGGGGTCAAAGAAGCAATAAAAGACAAATGGTTGAATGAAGGCTTCACCAGGAAGATATTGAGTCCTGCTGCCTATAAGAACAGGTAACAAATGTCACATCTCTATTCTAGTTTGGGATTTCGGGATTCAAGATTTGGGGAGGAAGTGCTGGGTTTTTTAGGAATTTGTTTTGTTTGTTTTAGGAGATTTTTGTTATTTGCTCAGGGCTGTTCCAAAATGACAAAATTTTATTTCAGAAAACACCACAGCAACTTTTCTAACCATGGATAAATTTTATGTAAGAGGAAACTTATAGATCCTTATAGAACTGCTTATATCCATTGTATCAATCATTTTGTTCTCAACTTGCCTCACTGGTGCCACTAATTTCCAGACAGTGTGCTTCTAATCCTTTCCTGCAAAACTAGGTCTTGCATGCCCACCTGAGTGAACGACATTTTTATATTACACTGAATTTCTTGTTATTCTAATAATTTTTATTCTCATCCATCTTTGTAACTGGCCTTAACTAGTCTCCATTTTTTTCTTGGCAAGCCACTTTATGGCTTAACGTTATTATAAAAGTTTGAAACAGATCTGTGCAATATGACACTGCACATAAACACTGACAACTTTTGAGATGTTATTCAACTTTAATATTGGGAGGCTGCAAAGTATACTTTGCATGTCTTTAAATATGTAATTTCAGTGATGGACCTTTTACATCCTCCTCACAGCTGAAAGTAGCTAGTTATGGGTCAAATATTTTGTGCCCAGATCATTCTGTAAAAGTCAGTAGTTTACACTAATTGAAAAAGGGAGTAATGTCACCTATGTAATCTGCACCATCTGCACTGTTGTCTGCAGGACGCATGGCATGTTTTCCTACCACAATCCAGATGACCCACCGCCAGCCGCAGCCAGGGCTATTAGAAATCTATGCACAATTTCTTCATTTCTCTGAGAATTGCCCACCATTCCTATCTTCGCCTTCCTTCCCTCCCATCAGATGTGGGACTCTGTGGAGTCTCAGAATTCAAGGCTGTCATATTTCTAAAATGCCTTTACTAGACTTTAATACTCACAGAAGCCTGTGAGTAAAATAATTATCACTATAACATAACCAGTTTTATTTCACAATCTGATTTATATAAAAATAAAAATCCTCCTGTACTTTCCTTAGTTCTTTTTTTGTCCTTTGAGATTTTCCTGCCTATGGGGCTTTTCCTGTGTTCTTATGCACATGCACACACAGTATCTCTCTGTTAATCCATTTGAGACTACTGTGCTGAGAACCACAATATACACACTCGATAAAAATGAGAAAATGCTGGTTTCCATCTTTTAGTTTTTCAAGCTTAATCCTGGTGGGTGTCCTTTCAGAGTAATCAATTATATCAACAACAGGATATTTAATAATGCAATAACAGAGCCTCAGCCCACCAGTGAAGTTAGTGTAGCCAAAGAATTTTTGCAAAACTGTGTACCATAATTTGCCCGTACAATCAACTTCGCCTACTCCAGCTACATCACAAGTGTGTTGTCCACTTACTGTAAATTCTGACATTGTACCCAGACACATCATTCGTATTTAAGTACTTTTTCCTAATATTTCAGACTTTGCCCCAGTGAATTGAATCCTGTTGTTTTAAACTACATGACAGAAATGATGGAGTTCAGTCTTTCAGAAGTTATCAACATTTTAGTAAACAACAGACCGTCTCCTGCCATGGCTTCTTATTGCTTATTGCTGAAGAAACTGCTCAGGTACCAGAGAGACCGCAAAAGAGTCCAGGTAAGATAACATGATCATGGCAGACATAAAGCGCTCCCTGGATTCTTATGAGAAACATCACAACAGTCACACGGCACATGTGAAAGAGGTGGTTGTCGATGGAACGGAGACAACACTCACCAAAAATGGTAATGAAATTGCAGACCTGGGTGCAGTCTCAGGAAATCTACGTTCTGGCATTCTCAGAGGTGATTATTTTAAGATATTTTTTTCCCAGAGATAAATATACCCTTTTTATGACTAATTAATTTTAAAAATGGGCTGCTGGTTGTAATGGGATTGAGAATTATTTTGCTTTACATAAAAGATTACTTTTCCATTGGGAAAAGGAGCATTAGCATCGCAGAGACTTCGCCATCCCTTCCCTTTCTGACTGGTCCGTAAGGGCCTGATCCAAAGTCTGGGGAGGTGAGTGGGAATCTGTGAAAGTTGTAAAATCTCTTCCCAGCATCTTTTTTTTTGTATTTTTAACACTGTAACTTATGCTCATGCTCCAGCTCTGACTCACTTAGGGACATGGAGTGAGATCAGAGGGGACAAAAATTTAAAAATTAAATTCAGAAAATTATGGTAATCGCTGGTAAGGCCACAATTAGTTAAAAAGGCTGTAAGCTTTTCTTTTACAACCGTCTCCACTAAGGGGTTCACAGCTCAGTCATAAAAATTTTGCTTCAGGCAGAAACTAGGCAGACAGGAAGCCAAATTCCAGCTTCTAACACACAAGTGCAACGGGAAAAGTTTCAGCTACAAAACAACACACATCAGCGATTAGCCTCCCATTCAAAGCCTTCGCCCCGGAGAAGCTGTATTTTGAGAAGGTCCAGTTGACTCCTCTAGAAATTATTCTGATGAGCTTGAGCAGATCCAGATCTCCATCCCAGCACACAGCCCCAAGGTTGCAACAGCCTGTGCAGCGTTTGCAGGCAGAGCCATAACTCAAAAATATGAGTTGGGGAGTGTGTGTGTGCATGCTTAGGGGGAGGAGGCTTTCCTTCACATATGTGATTTTTTTCATATTATAATTTTAAATTGGATCTGCTAAATCGTAAGTCACTCAAAAAGAGCTGTACTGTGAAGGCTATTGACCAGCTTTCTTGAATCTCTGGATATCAAGCTGATTTACAGCCCCTAGAGATCTAGCCTTCCAGGCAAGTGGTAGCATTTCACGTCCTCTATGACCTCTTTCAGCATCCTACCCAGGTGGAAGAGGGAAGCGATCATGTGCATAAAGTAAGTTACAAGCTGATTAAGGGGCTGCATTGCTTCCTGCCACTCCTGGCATCCAAAATGCCCTCTTAAGGCAGAAAGACAAGCTGAATTCAAGCACAGACCCAAAAAATGGCTCCGAGTGTAAGATAATAACGTTACAAATTATTGTTTTGCAGTCCTAGTAGATATATATTTCCCAGGCAGGCGGGAGGTTTTGGTAGAGCAAGGAGGAAAAAAGGGGAAGTTTAACAGCAGAATGACTGGCATTTTCTTTCTCTGTGTTGCCATTTTTCCAGTCAAAGGTTTAAACTCAAACCGGTACTGACCCAAAATAACCTAGCCAGCTACCAGCTCAAAACAGTGGTGACTTTCATAAAATCACAGAATCGCAGACTGGCTGAGGTTGGCAGGGACCACTGGAGGTCATCCGGTCCAACCTCCTTGCTCAAGCAGGGTCACTTAAAGTTGGTTGCTCAGACCATGTCCAGATGGATTTTGAATACCTCCAAGGATGAAGACTCCACAGCCTCCCTGGGCAACCTGTGACAGTGCTTGGTCATCCTCACAGTGAAAAAGTGTTTCCTGATGTTCACAGGGAACCTCCCATGTTTAAGTTTGTGCCCACTGCATCTAGTCCTGTCACTGGGCACCACTGAAAAGAGCCTGGCTCCATCCTCTTTGCACCCTCCCTTCAGCTATTTGTATATATTGATGAGATCCCCCTGAATCTCCTTTTCTCCAGGCTGAACAGTCCCAGCTCTCTCAGCCTTTCCTCATAGGAGATATACTCCAGGCCCTTAATCATGTTTGTGGCCCTTCACTGGACTCTCTGCAGTATGTCCGTGTCTTTCCTGTACTGAGGAGCCCAGACCCAGACGCAGTACTCCAGGTGCATCCTTACCAGCGCTGAGTAGAGGGGCAGCATCACCTCCCTTGACCTGCCGGCAACACTTCTCCTAATGCAGCCCAGGATACCATTCACCTTTTTTGCAGCAAGGCACACTGATGGCTTATGTTCAACTTGGTGTCCACCAGGTCCCCCAGGTCCTTTTCTGCCAAGCTGCTTTCCAGCTGGGTGGCCCCAGCATACACTGGTGCCTCGGGTTGTTCCTCCGCAGGTGCAGGACTTTGCACTTCCCCTTTCTGAACTAAACCTAGAGGGGACGTGTCTAGCACGTGAACAGGCTATGCACTCTGGGGTCTGTTCAGTTGTGTCCTATCACAGCTCCCCATTTCTACAGCTTCCCTGTGTCCCTTTCCACATAGCTCCCAGGTGTGCAGTTGTTTCTTCCACACCGAAAACCAATGCTGATCTGCAAATCTTCACATGTTCAATGGGGGGACTTCTTAAATTTGCATTGAGACAGACACAATCTCCCTCTGACAGCTTTGCAGGGAACTGACTCGCTTTTAGGAGGACATCTTTGATAAGAACCTGAAATACACGGACAAGCTAAATGCCCAGATTTAGCAGAGTGGATTCTATCATAAATAATACCTTCTAATATCTGTTACTAAGACATAGGAATTAGGAAATTAGAAAAGACCAATTCATACCATCTTTCTTCACAGAAAGGGTTATCAAACATTGGAACAGGCTGCCCAGGGAAGTGGTGGAATCACCATCCCTGGAGGTATTTAAAAGATGGGTAGACGTGGTGCTGAGGGACATGGTTTAGTGGTGGTTTTGGCAGTGTTAGGTTTATGGTTGGACTCCATGATCTTAAAGGTCCCTTCCAACCTAGATGATTCTATGATTCCATGATTTTATGTCATCAAAAGGTTGATTCCTCTTGTTTGTTAGCACAAGGTTTGTAAATGCTACCTTTAAACTCATAAACAAAGCCTGCTGCTAGCACCATTTAGAGATTATTCTGTTATCAAAGAGTGTTTGTAAAACTCATAGGTTTTTTTGCCAGATAGTCACTCTACATTGTTTGTTTCTTAAGTTTGTCCCTCTACTCCCTCTTACATTCTTCTACATTATGAAAATTAGTATTCCTCCCTTGCTAGTAGTTAGGCTCTGCAACTATTTGCAGTTAATACTGATAACCTCTTGGTTGTTTCTTATTCAAGCCTTATACCCAATTAACCTGTGCAATCACTCCTCCCCAGGAGCTCTTTTGAAGCATGACTATGAGTGCTACCACCTTATGCCAGTTTCTCCAATGTTCAATAATACTCGTATTGCTCAGAAAGGCTGGGGTTTGGGCAAAAAGACAGGAGAGAGAGGGGAAGGCTGGCTAAGAAATCAAGTTGGGCATTCTTACTCAATGCTCTAATTTTTCCAGTATCCTCTGGCCTGTTCTTCAGCAAAAGCTACTTTATGCACATGCTTACACAATGGCAAAACTTAGCCCTAAGCGTATGCAAAGTATATAGGGAAAAGAAAAGAATGCGTCTTTTGGATCCCAAGGCGGAGCCCCACACGGGTGGCATGACGTTTTTGGGCAGAGGCAGAGCCAAGAGCAGCCCCCAGCTCCCCTGGAGCCTAGCCCACACTGCGCTGGCACAGCTCTCAGAGGAGGCAGCTGGCAGGGCATTATCTTGGGGGGAGGATTCTCCGCTTTGGTCTAGAAGAGGCCAAATTCAACCACCTTTTTGGCAGGCTGCAATGCACTTCTCTGACCACCCGGCCACAGACTGTTGAAACTGAGGAAGACGCATAAAGATTATTAACTGAGTGCAAGGGCAAAATTTCCCACTTTTTCTTCATCTTCTTGTTGAGATCCTGATAATGTTACTGGAGCTTAATTACAACATCATGGGTATTTGATAGTTGTATTACAAACTATGCCAAGGATGTTTCAAAATGCATAGATAGACGTTCTTTTTCTTCTGTATAATGCCAGCTCTTTGCTATTTATTACTAGCAGCGTGTGATTCGTCATTAAATCACATAATTTCCTTTCAGCTCTCCAGATCTTGCAAATGTATGCGTCTGCTTTAACTTTAAGTATGTGAATAGTTTCAATGAGCTCGTCAAGACAACTCGTGTGCATAAAATTAAAGCACAAAAATTAGCATTTGCATCTAAATGAGTGTAAATTTAAATCTAAATGACTGAAACAAATAAGTAACAACTAATAGTCACAGGTAAAATGAAGTACCCTGAAAACAAATGGCCATTAATTTACATTATTTCTGTCTAGGACCATAAAGGCTACTGCGTATTCTTGTCTGCCTATGAAAAGAGATATTTACAGACAGCTAATATTTATAAAGGAGTAAATTTATGGTAAAAAAATACTCCAGTATTTTTGGGCAAATAAAACCCCTCCCCTCAGTGAATTGTACAGAAAGTTGGCATCTGGCTCTTCTGAAAATTCTGTCCAAAAAGAACCAAACGTATCAAACATCAACACAAACGAAAAAGTATTTGCATTCATGACAATGCTCGTGAATAACACGCAATAAAAAATTCCACCAACACAATCAGCCCAAAACATTGTTTGGAATTCAAACACATATTCACAAGCCACTGCATTCAACTCATTCCAGGCAGCAGACTACACTATGATTTTTCACACAATACCGAAGAAACATACAATTTCCTGGGAACAAATTTTCAGCAGAACTTCTAATCTACAACTGCAAAGAAGTCTGTGGAAATTATATTTTTTCATGTACAAAACCTCTGTGTTTGAAAAACCAGTGCAAGTCATTGTATTTGCAACTCCTCCTTGTATATACAAGTTAACATTTGTACATGCAAATAACAGTTTTGGTGGATGCAAACAGATGTGATTCTCATTTTTCTGGGTGCAATTAGAGAAGTCTGCTGAAAGCTTGACCCTGAAAAAAGCATAAGATCCTTTCCATGTTCAAATTTGAGCCATAAGTCATTGGACAAACTTAAAACACAGCCTGTCCTTTTATGCATCGTAATTTCTCCAAGCAATGTATTTACATTTTATGTGTTCTGTTGTAGAAGAGGGAGCCTTAATGATTACAATTTGCCATCCAGAACTTTATAGCTAGTCCTTGCAGAAAATAGCATTTCTGCCAAAAAGCTTCCTGCCCAGGTGCTTAACCAATTAGCCTTAAGAGGTCTGGCAGTAAAACCAGTCATGGCAAGTTTTCTGATATACTGTATATAAGGTGACAGCTTGCAAAATGTAAGATGAAAATTTGTTTTCTTAACTAGCAGTGTGTAAAATCCTGGGAGACTATTTGATTGCATAGCCTAAAATGCTTATGACATCTCAAATTCCCAATTGATCTAGTGTGGTTTTAGCAATATGTTGTCAACTTAAACATACTGTGTTTCTTTTTATAAATACTTTAAAAATAATTTCCTTAATTGTGATTGGGCTCTGCAAAGATGTAGGAAGGATGGAGTAACCCCACAAGTTTGAGGTTTGGGGCCCTTCAAATTTTTCCAAACATTTTTGCTAACTCACAAAATACATGCAAGCTCTCAAAAGTGCCTTTTCTCCACAAATTACACCCACTTTTTATAACAGCATGTTAGATTAAAAACATATTTTTTACAAGGGGAGTACTTTGCAATGCAAAGAATAGAAGAAAACCATGAAAGATAAATACACCATAGTAAAACAAATGACTTCTCTGATTCTGGAAGCAAGAAGTTTGTATTATGTGGGGACGGCAGTGAAAAGATCAAAACTCACTACAGATAATCCTTGAAGTGGTAGCTGCAATACGACAAAGTGGGTCTGTCTAAGATGATATAGAGAACATGCAAAAAAGCTTGGTATTGAACTGGAATATCCATGTGGGTAGTCAATACATTTCAGAAATTTCATTTTCAGGAGTGCCAGACCTGAGAGAAGACAGTCTTTGGCAGAAGCAGCACACGGCGCAGACAGCTCATCTTAGGACTTAGTATTGTAGGAGGGGATTTATTTCACTGGGCAGCCCTTGCGTTTTCACAAGGTTTTGATACCTAAAACTCACCGTGCATGAGGCTACCACAGTGAGGATTCTGAAAACTTGGATCATAGGATAGACGAGTGTCCTACATATCCCCACATGCATGTATGATGCACGTAGGAGTCCTGGAGCCCATGCTCTTGTTAGGATGCACAGTCCTGTTACCACAGCTCCATGGAAGTCTTCCTGCTACAATCCCACTGCAAAGCCTTCCCAGAACTGCTCTAGCCCTGTGCTGACTGCCTGCCCTCACAGCAGACAGCAACAGTCCCATGCTAACCTTCCTCCTGGATCGGGGGACGGCTCACAGCGTCCTGTAATGTTTTTCCTTTGCAGCATGAGCTCTGTGGTACCCTGGTCTCCCTTAGACATCTGTCAGCAGATTCTGTGAGCCATAAGCCTTGAAGGAAGTGCTACAGGCTCTCCAAGGATGACATTCTAGTCTCTGGTGAATTTTCATGAAAACTTGCTCCCTGTGGCCTCTGTGGTAAAAGGCAGGGTCTGCCAGCCTGTACGCAGTTTCAGAAAGAACCGTGGGTTTCAGGAAGAACCTCTGGCATGGGGTCTGCTCAGATGAAAAGTCAATATGTGTAACCAAGGCTTGTGTGAAAACAAGGTTTCCTATTGCACGTGTTATACTGTGACTTCTTTCAAAGTTCAAGGTGCTTTTTTGTTCCATACTAATAGAATGGTGTCTGATCATTTTTCAGAGGCAAAATGAAGTAGGAAAACACCATATTAATCCTGATGAACATTTGGATAAGGAATCAGAAATTCAGATTTCCCAGAAGGCTGAAATGGACACTCTGGAAAACCTCAGGAATTATGGCAATAGGACATTTCCTTCTGTACTAACCCTGGCAATGCCAGATGCTGTTCAAGAAGATGAGATCGCAATTACCTTAGAAAACCAAGAAAACTTGCCAGAAGGTACACTGTTCAGAAATATAGTCTTGGCATCTTAGTCTGAAAAGGTACTAGGGTACCTGTCTGGGAAAAAAAGGAACACAATTCCTGAAAAATGCTACAGAAATATCCTTCCACTTTGTTTTGAAATTACAAGTATTTTGAGCAATTGTTTCCCAGCCCCAAGTTTGGTGATTGATTTAATTTTGATCGGGTGAAAAAATTAGCAGGTGAACATCTGATCCAGTTTATACTCTGCAGGTATTGATTACAAATAACTGTTCTGTGTCGTTAAGCAGGTTAGTTCCTCTAGGAGTCACCTTGGGATGCTACTAGTAATGCTAAGGCACTTCCAAGAATAGGCATTTATGAGTAAAAAAAGGAAATTATTTACATTCCCAGGACGAACGTGAGCATGATGTAAGTGTCACAACTTCTCTGGCACTAAGACACTAGAACAGTTTACCCAGAGAAGCTGTGGATGCCCCATCCCTGGAAGTGTTCAAGGCCAGGTTGGATGGGGCTTTGAGTAACCTGGTCTAGTGGGAGGTGTCCCTGCCCATGGCAGGGGGGTTCAAACTAGATGATCTTTAAGGTCCTTTCCAACCCAAACTGTCCTATGATTCTCTAAGGGTTGCACTCATATCCATGGTATTATTTTCCATAGTCTCAAAAAATACAGAAGATGCACAGTACTGGATAATCAAATTCCAGATCTGAATTTAGACTTATTTCTGCTCCAGTTATTGCACACCCACAGCTATTCACATATGTGGCATGGTTAAATTAATGTCATAAATAACCCCAGAAGCATAAATGAATAATAGTCACTGAAATTAAATATGTGGCGTAGTTAATGTCATCAATAGCCCCAGAAGCATAAATGAATAATAGTCACTAAAATTAAGCCAGGCAACTTTATGCTGAGATGCTCACTGAACAGTCATTCACCCAACAAAAAAAATTGCCAATTGCCTATGTGCAGATCACCATTTACTTTAAATCCTTGGTGCAAAATTTCATTCTATGTCAAGATCTACTTTTATTTATGCTTTTACAAGTACTGACTTTTCTAATATGGGATCGAGCTGTTTTGATATTAACGTTATTTTTTTTTTTAAAATACCATTCCAGCAGAAGCTGATCAGATTTATTCTGATTCTCTTTAGCTTCCAAGTTTGCAGGCAGAGAGCTGGTCCACCTCGGACCTCCTAAGTCATCAAGCAAAAGTACACCATGTGAGGCCATGTATCAGCTGCTTTTGGACCTTCAGGAGAATCTGAATGATTCTGAAGACTTGTCTGAAGCCAGAAAACCATGTCTTCATGAGAAATCGCCATCCACACCAGCAAATAACGAAGCTCCCTCTTCAAATGTCCAAGCAATGACATGTATAAGCAAAGCGCCTCCCCGGTCCCTAATGGAAAACAGAATTATTACCAGGAGTCCTTTGCCTCATCAGGACATGAGGTTTAAAGACCTTCTGAAGGCAGTAGATGACAATATTTACATCCCAACACGGTCGCACCATGATAAACAGAGCACTGATCTCCTCATGACTGACTCTCCCCAGCTGTCGCCTTTCCCCAGGCTGCAGCAAGCTGCCCTGAGAGAAAGCCTAGCTAGAAACATTTCCTGGCTGAGGGCATCACAGCAACATACAAATATCTCCCCTCTGGTTTTAGTCAATGGTTCAAAATCACCAGCCTTCCCCATGTCCCAAAAGCAAACGTTTACTGTAAGAAGTATGAGGCAGTCTAAAGAAAACCCAACTGATTTTTTCAACAAGAAAACTAAGAAAAACTTTATCCAACTCAGACACACACCTAAAACTACAGATCTAAATCTTCCAGTTTTATCTCCACCTTACCAAACCAGGCTGGGGAAAAAAACAGAGATTTTAAGGTTAAACTTTGCATAAATAAAACACCCACAAAGCATTAGAAGAAAATAGGATGAAGGGTAGGAAAAAAACAAAGATGGACAGAAACAGAGTGAGAAAAGGAAGGCAGGAGAGATTAACCCAATCTTAAAATGAGACACCTTCAAATACAACGAAGGATGATATGATTTAAGCTGTGTGTCCTCTGATATCCATCAAACAGTGGGCTACGTATTTTGCAGAGTGCACCAAAGATACAGAAAATCAGAAGGCACTGTAACAGAACATCACACGTATTCAGGCAAAAAAGTGGACATTGCAGGCAGATGATATGACTAAAATATTTTGTATCAGTACATGTATTGTCCCAAACTTTTGTCACTTGTACTTATGCATTTCATTCAGGAGATAAACCTGGTCAGAGAATTTTCATCAAGCTGTGTACATAATGCAGACGATAAACAAACAGTAACAATGATGGTGTAATCAATTTCTGTGGGATTGTCATAATAAACAAAATAGTCATGGCAGTGATCTTCTATTTTATTTATTAATTTTAACTGTGTGTATTCTCATTAATGGGGACCACGCAACCTAACTCCCCTGAAAGGAGCAAATCAACACATTTTCTTTGGAAATTTAACAGCTTAATTAGGATTACCTATTTGTAACTGTGTGCCTTTGCAATGTTTGTCTCTTACTATTGAAAACATGCATTTGCTTTCAGTTTCAATGATTTATGCTTCTTAGCTAGATTTTCATAGTACTCGGCTTTGATCCTGATTCTGTCTTCACACCAGTTTTATATCAGTTTAAAACCCTTCACTTCAACAGATTTGAACTTGATTGACTCCAACAGAGGTGAGACTACAATGGGAGTCTTCATATTTGCTGCTCAGTAAGGTCACATGTAGAAGATGCGCAAAGGGTTTCTAGATAGATATACTAGATACACAAAGAATAGCAGCAAGAAAAAGCAGCAGCAGCAGAAGGTATAATCCTATGAGCTAAAACCAAGGCTTTTCTCTGACAAGCACCGTAGTAAGAATTTGGTCATATTGAGCAGGACTAAACTCGTGGTCCTGTTTTTGTCTGCCTCGCCTTCCCCCACTGTGCCAGGACCATATCCACAGGCTGAGATCTTCATGGTCCACGCAGCTCCTGCACCATGCCGCCTCAGTGAGGGCAGCTTACGCAGACCCACATGGGTGCCAGCCACTTTGTCTTCTCCTCAGCTGGGCTGAAACAGCTATCGTGGAGCCCTGCTCTCCGCCAGCCCTGAAACAACCTCTGAATAACACAGCTGTTTTTAATTCAGGACATCTTTGCTGACCAGACTTACAGGGCAAGTCCACAGCTGCAGCTGAAGAGCTGGAGAGGAAGGACAGGGCACGTAGGCAGGAATTTATCACCACTGAAGAAAACACGCTGTGTAACTTTGTCCTGTGAGTGTGTGGCTGCAAGTCAGAGGTGCCACCTGGGACTGCAACGGAGCTAAGCGGAAAAGCTAGTGCCTCTGCCCATTGCTTTTCTCCAAAGCTTAAAGTCTCCTCAGAGTAAAACAGCACGTGTACTCACTCCAAAAGCTAGTTGGTCAGAACGATCCAGCTTGGAAAGAAACTTACTATTAAAAATGCTTGGTGAAGCCAGCACAATTTGGCAGAATGTGGCCAGGAAGCAGATACACGTGTGGCATCTGTACCCCTCTGCTCGGAGGGGACGGAAGGACCACTGGTCTCCGGACAGGGACAGGGGCAAGGAAGCTCAAACCCAGCAATGTCCCTTAGGCACACCTGAGATAATGAGGAGCACAGGGGCCATTTGCCGTGCTTATAACTCTGGCACCATGCAATTCAAAACCTAAAGGTATCTGAGCGATTTCCACATAGTGTTTTTCTCGGACAATCTGATTTCCTTAGAATTTAGAAAATGCTTATGTCTCAAAAGCATTTTTAGCTTTGAATTGCCCTTACAAAATACTTTTTGTTTGAATATATGGTTTGAAACAAATGGTTTCAGCTGTAAGTTGACATTTCAATTTACTGTTTCCTTTCACAATACTGAAATGCTTCTTTCTGACCATAAATGTCTAAAAGCTTTTTCCTTCACATCATTTTTTTCTGAGAAAAATTTTTTTCCTTGACACTTTTTAATATTTTGTCTTTAAACTCTAATTCCAGATGACAATAACATCAAAATGCTCTAACTTTTTTCACCAAGTCGAAACTCCTTTTTCCAAACACCATCTTCCAGTTCCCCCACGAGCCCTTGGAGAGAGGAGAGCAAGAGGAGCTCATGCTTCTCCTTTACCAACTCAGTGCAGACATGTCTATGTAGGTGCCAAGGAGAAGACAGCCACAGGAGAATAATCGTTCCCCACTAAAACAAAGCCCGGAAAGATAAGTGACTCTGCACCATGACCCAAGCGCAGACGAGGCAGCTCTTCCTGAAGAAGCTCCAAATTGTGATGCCTTCATCCTCCCGTGGCCCCAGCTGCCTCCAGCGCAGACTCTACTCTGGCTGTGCCAGAGAATGGGTGTTTCCAAGGGCTGAGACACTTACCAGCGGTTGGAGAAAACATCAAGTCTTTGCAGGGTCCCTGCCACCTGCCTATTCTTTCCTTTCTTCAAGGTAATATGGTTTCTTATTTCTAGGAATGGTTTACAAAAAAGCAAGGGAATATCCCTTCTTCTGCCCTGTCTGGCACTTTAAAGGTCACAGTGCCAAAATAGATTTTTTCTTCAACATGGCACAGCTGAGTATTGCTTTATAGACGTCATGTAGAGAGAAAAGGGTTCTTCTACCTATGCTTTCCATACACTCATTTAAGGGCTAGCTTCAAGCTGGCCTTCTCCTGAGCTGTTCCAACACTGCTGAAACATTTATCTGCTGCTAGCATAGAGCGGCTATGTCTGAGCAGGAACTCTCATCTACCACGTATATTAACACTTTGAAATAAAAGCCGCCTCATTCCTGAAGGGGAGAAGGGAGGAGCGCAGCTAACGGTTCAATGCCATAAACGTGGGTTCCAGATCACGTGTGCAGAGCTGGGAAGGGGCAGGGAGCACAGTGCGGTATAGCCGATAACGTAGCGCATGATGATGGAAACACCTCCAGGCAGCCAGACTGCATGGGTGGCCAAGTCAGGGAGATGGTGCCAATATTTTAACAAGTGGCTCCCACAAAAATGTTTCCCTTCAGCAGGTGATAAATTTACACATCGGGGATGTGACGTCTGCAGAAAGAAGTGAAGGGCTCTGGAATCCACCCTTTTATTTAATAATGTAAAGAAAAAAATATGCTTCTAACTAAGGAAGGGGACATCGCTGCTTGGCAAGAAAACGTACATTAAGATGCACTTGGCCAGAAATGCACTGAGTCATGCAGAATAGTGTTCGACCAGTGCAATTCATGAGGGGGACAGGAGGGAGCTGAATGCCTTGCACAGGAGTCCCACAGCATCCTACTTCAGGAAGGGTTATTGAAAATACCTAACGCTCAGTAGAGTCTTATTACAACCCTGATAGAAAGCCAATGCTAGTAAGATGCAAGGCAAGGCGAAGTGGGACGGCAAGGCTTTAACACCTCTTCTCTCCTGTCTGGTAGCGAAAACGTGACAACTGGCTCCTAAAGAGACAGCTTCCGAAGGAGCATTTAGCTACTTCATTATATCTATAGCAGTCCCTTATACAAACAAACTTCACATAGAGTCTCTGCTGGGACTGACACTGGATCTTTAGGTCCTTCAGGTCAGTCTCTATAAGTGGATCCTGCTATTGCATGGTCTGTCAATGCAATCACGAGAGATTCCCAGCCCTCCATGTCACAGGTTTTCCATTTACACAGAGGAAATGGCACCTTTTACTACTATCCTGTTTCTGCGCCATATTAATAAGTTCAACTGCTTTATGTATTACCAGTGTGAACACTGTTCTGCTTTTCAAATCACAACTGTTTTCATGTCAGCAAAAGAATTTCAAACCACAGGAAATTCTGGGGATGAAGTACAAATGTACATTTAGAAAGAGCTATCAGGAAGCAGAATCAAACCTACAGTTGGAAAAATAGTAAAAAAAAAGTCACTACTTTCATATTGCACTTTTAATTTCATCATTTTTTAAACACATAAATGAACAAGATTAATAATTCAGCCAGTAAAGGAATTTCTGTTTAGCCTCTGAAAAATCCCTGAATAATTCAGAAGTTCTGACATTAGATAGCCTTACTCATGTTGACCCATCCACACTGGGTGAAACGCTGAATAGAGATCAAAGTGACTGACCCATTCTCTCACAGCCCTCTCACATTACAGCTTATGAAAAACAAAATTCCGCAAATCAGAAGCTCACAAAAACAGAGACAGCAGCTCATGTTCACCTGTTGTCTGTGCCAGCAAGATGATGAGAAAGGGCAAACAGGAGCATTTTGCTCATCCTTATAAACAGTATTAAAACTACACCACCTGATTTGCAGTCCAAGGAAATCCACTTCTTCAACTTGCCCGGGCTTTAATGATAAGGTATGTGAAAGGTTTGAGAAAATCAGAAGATATTCATCATACAAAAGTAATCTTAAAATAAATTCATGTTTGTCAAACTGAAAGTGAGCCTGAGAAATATATAAACACATTTTTTTCTTCCATAAAGCAGCACTTAAGATTTTTATGTTCCTTATATGTAACATACATTTGCCTCACCCACACATCTGAAATTAAAACCTTTCAGTATCATAATGATAACAAACTATTCCCTTCCTCTCTTTCAGCACTTTTTTCAGTTCTGGTCATTGTTTTGGGTTACAGACTATATAGATGGATACTACAGGAATATGTAAGGTAGTGAATGCAGTCTTATTAAGAATAAATATATGACATTTCTGTTAGGATTCCTGGTAAGAAAACATTGCCATGTAAGAATCAGCAGGGATCTTCCTACCAAGTCCACCATTTTCCTGGCTGTAGTGTTTGGGCTCCAGTCCCTTATACAGACATATTTTGCAGCTAATCCATTAGAGAGAAAGCAAGAGGAGGCTTTCAGGAAAGTGCTATTTCCAGCTAGGAAGGGGCTATCATAGAGGTTAAGACTTCTAGCACCGCTCAGGAGAGAGGGCAGAGGGGCAAAGGGAACAAATAGAGCTAAACGCCAGGAGGCATACTCAGGTTGAGATTTGGAGGAGCGACAGGATCTTACAGTGGCATGCTGCTTACACAACCCTAAACAAAGGAGACATCTCTGACTAAACTGGTTGTTTAGGCTCCTTTGTAGTCAATGGAGACTACAGACATCTGGAAAAGAGGGAGAAAATTAGCACTGGAAGCCCTTGAACGGACTCTTCAAAGTCTACCCAACTGCAATGCCATAAGGATAGCTTGATCCAGTATTTTGAGCTTCCACAGACTGGAGAATAAGAACAGAGCGTCCATCTCATCTCATCTCAGGAACATTATAGCTGGCAGGACTCTTACCCTTGTGCTCCTGTGGAGGTCAGGAAAGATTTTTAAGTCCTTATCTGGAGCACATCTCAAAGGCTCAGAAAGGTAGAATGGAGGATCAAATGGGTCCTTAAACCTAATCAACTGCTTCTAGGCAGGCAGATATTTTGCCTGGGACATCTGTATTTAGTAACTGTAGCCTTCTGAGGCCAGCAAGAAGACCGAAAGCCACTTTTTACAAATCCTTTCTTAGAAAGAAAGTCAGCTTTAAAGCAGAAAGCAAGTATTCCCCTATTTAGACAAAAGGATTTAAATATCAAGCCTACCCGTTGCAGCAGCTCAAGCAGGCAATGAAAAGCAGTAGGGACTATGTTACACAAGTCTTTTCTGTACTAATTGATACTTAACTCACATCAGCAGTTTCTACAGCACACTTCAATGGGACCAGAAAGGAAAGCAAGTGTTCCCCCAGCAAAGGAGGAGCCCTTTGGTTCAGACCTTCAGGGTGTCTTTCCAGTGAAGTTCTGCATACAAACCCTTGTGGGTATGGCAGTATTTCAAACTACCAAGAGGTCTCTTTCAGAGAACACAGCCTATACATCTGTCAGACAGCCACTCTTAACCAGCCTACACCCTTTCCTAGCATGACCACGAATTCCCACGTTATGGAGACTCTGCTCTTTCTAGGCATTTCTACTTGCTGCTTCCCATATGCTTTAATAGCTCAGCGCCTCTCCTGCAACTAAACCGAAAAATAACTCCCTGAGATGACTGACGTATAAACCACATACATTTACAGGCATTTACACGTAGGCTAACTTAGAGAGGTGTGGAGGATATACTATTACACAATGGATATGTAAGGTTAAACGATACATTCTGTGTTTGTGTATAATGCCTCCCTTTTATTGCAGCAGGACCTCCTCGGACAGAGATAGATGACTCCCTGCTCAAGCTGTTTTGTTTTTCCTTCTACAGAAAGAAAACCGTGTTCCAGTCACTTCACTGTTTTCAACAGGAGTAAATAGGCAAATGATCCAATCCTGCAGATGAGAAGAAAATTTATGTTTTAGAAAACCCTCCTCAAATTGTCAGAAACGCTCTAAGGATACCCTGCTCCAATGAGCTTGATTCTCTTCCATTAAGCTCATTATCTGTCTTCCACAAAAAAGCAAGCAAGCACCCCTTGAGTTCCCAAAGGCAATCCTTTGAGAACAATGGATATTTGAGAGACTTCTGTGCTCATGGAATATATGGTAAAGATGGCAAAATTTCCCAGGAAGCCTGAAAAATACTCGGCAGTGACTGAAAGTCAGTAAAATCGTGACTGTCATATAGCTATTATGTTATCCTGATAGATATCCGTATGGGACAGTATGAACTAATGAACATCTGAGCTCAAAAAGCACAGCCTGTGACTACAGATCATACATTACACATCTCTATGAAATCTCAGAAGTAATTCATAAGCTGCCCTTTCTTGCTGCTTTCTCTGCAGGAGTCTCTCTGCTTCTATGTCTAATTCTGCTTTTGCCCTATGGATAGGGTAGAAGAAATGCCAAGCACAGATTTCAGTGTATAAACATACTATGTGGCATGGTAAAAGAACCTCACAATAACCCAATTTGGAAGTATTGACTTAGCAATAACTAAGAGCTGGGATTTTTGCCCTGCCATTAAAGCAAGAAGAGCAAACCATGGCTTTAGGCTTAACCAGTTGCATCAAGCTCAGCATCACTCTAGTGACTACATGCACTTGCTATACTTTATGTTCTCATACACTGTGATCTTTACAGATTTTTTCACTTTAATTCATCTTGCGAAAAAGAATGCCTGCCCACAGCATCCTTGCTTTTGCTTCCTTTGGCCTATCATTGACCCAGAATTTACATGTTGGAAAAACCAAGTTCAGTGTCTGAAATGAAAATAAAAACTCCCTTCAAATGGCACAAAGTTGCTTAAAAATTGCCTTATTTTTATGACGTGTTTAAAATTAAATGTTCCCATATGGGGACAACAGGGCAAACCACGTCCTTCCATTTAAATAGCCTGTTTACTTTAAAATCTGAAACTAGCTACAAATTTAAACCCTTTTTGTTTTTGTCCACCTGGAAAAAATTATCAAATGCTTAAGTGTGCATTGTAATAGGACCAAACACTGAAGAGTGTGAATTCTTAGGTTTCAATATCTATTTTTAAATTGTTTTTCATGTAAGCTTTTAATTTAGATTTAATAAGATTCTAATTGCATTTAAAAAAAAATACCAGCTGATTATTGAAGACATATTTCTGTAGGATTAACTTACATATCTTAGACTTTTAAAAGATTGTTTTAAATAATAATTTGGTATTTTATGATTTATGCTACCAAATCTAAATATAGTTAGTGTAAAATAATTACAGAATGACTGCAAGAAATAGATTTATTGAGAATTATCCATTTTATAAGAGGCACACATCTCCTATGTAATTATTCAATGTCAATAAGTGTGTTCAAAAATCTGTTGGTAATTAATGCATGATGAGTGCTTAGTTATATTTTAACATATTGCATAATTACAGCCAATCGAAAGTTTTGCCGTTTGTCGTACAGCTCAGAAACAGGAAAAAAAATTACTGTGCTAAATGAAATGAGCTGTGCAGCTTCGTTCTCAGGTCTGCTCCAACTGCTTTTTGCCACTTCGGTGATGCAAAAAAGCCAGAGACCCAGCAGTCTTGCTCTCCTGATCGTTCTCCATCAAGGGGAAATACCAGGTAATTCAAAGCAGCAATAGTGGCTGCATGCCACCTTCCCTTCTCCAGCTAGAGGGTGTAGTATCAATACTGCCTTCCTCCCTTGCTACCAGATGTACTCTTTGAGCTCACAGGTAGCCAAGATTAATTTATAATAGTTTTACAGCAGCCTAAAGATCTATAAAGTCATTTTTGCCTTGCTAATCTGGCACTGCCTGCTATAGCGGATCTGGGCCTTTAAGCACAGGAAGATCTTATTTAACTGTAGTCTTAGGCTAACTGTAGGCTTTAGACCTGGATTGAAAAGGCATTAAAGTCACCTGGAATCCGTCCCTCACCCTCGCTGGGAGCCGCACAGCCCCTCAGCGTGCTGCATGCTCCATGGAAACACCACTCTCCTGGCAGGCAAAAATCTCCTGCAATAGTTATTACAATGGATATTATAGGAAGGACTGCACCGGCCGAGAGGTTAATGAGATAAACTATTTATTTTTTTTCACTGATTTATTTTTACATTCTCATAAATACCACTTCTCATTCCACTCATTATTATCATGACACCCCCCACTGCACCCCCCAGATATTATATAGAACATTCTCTTTAGGAATTTTAGGATAGAAAATGCTTCTTTCCTGCCTTGTTTTGCTATGTTCAGGTTAAGTCACCTGTTTTGATTTTTACTATAACCTTGATGTATAAAACCTGAGCTAAACCAGCCATCTAACAGCAGCGCCCAACATTCAAGAGGCACTGAGCACCCGAAGAACCCATAAAGGCAACATCTGCCTTGACAGTGTGTCCGCTGTGAGTAAAACTGCCCCTAGAAGAAAAGCACTGCAGAATAACAGCAGAAGAACGACTTCTCCATGTAGATGACTCTTCCCTTAAGTGCTTTTAAATACTTTACAGGTGTCTTCTGTATCACCTTCATTTAGTGTTACCTCATAAGATAAGAGTAATCTTTGACATCTTTATTTGACTTAATACCATTTCATGTCAAAAGTTAGATCCTACAAAACTGCTGTACAGGGTGTGTAAGCCAAGTGCATGTCCCTCTGCACAGCAGCAGGAACCTCCAAAGAGCTGGAAGACTTCTGGAGATCCACATCATCACAGGCTAAGTAACTCCGTGTGACCGCACTAAGCATGGAGCTATGTTTCTGTGCCATAAATCACTCTTCAAGATCTGTATTGCCTGCTAGCAGTGTCCATCACTTTCCATTGACTGTAGGGAATTTCTTCAGTGACTTTGTTCATTATTTAGGCCTTTCAACTAGGTGCTTAAAGTGAGGTAGGGTAAACCAAGCCCTACAAACTTACGTGGTAGTGTATTGTGATTTTGTGAGTTATGGAGTTGTGAGACAGGGTGCCATTTCATTGCATTTGCTTTGTTGTTATTTTTTAAAGGGACATGAGGGAGGATGTTGGCACACACTCTTGACTTTGGTGGCCTTATTCCTGCTCGATAGGTGCATATTCCAAAGAACTTCTCTTACCTGTGACACCCTTGTCTGAGGTATGAAACTTTTCTTGTATGTTTTCTGGGTATGTAATCTGGGGGAAAATTTTCCAGGCTCTTCCACGCAGAGGATATTACAATTAGTTAATTTATGAGCAGCAAATGGCAGAAAGTATGGCATGTACTTATCTGAACACCTGATTTCTACAATAACCACACCTCAAAATTGAGAAATTGAGTACTTACTTTTAAAAGTGCATTTAGTTATCCATCAAATCAGTCCAGTTTTGGATGAGTGACCCACGTCGGTACTACCTTTTCAGTAAATGCTAATAAATTACATGGGAACTGGAATACTTCTGAGACTTTCAAAAGATGTGCCATATTTTGCTTTGAGTATCCAATCTGGACCATTTCCCAGACCACTAAACACTTTATAGACTTGGGTAGCATTTTCTTCATGATCTCTCCCTGCATTTCCTGACACTAGCTAGAATATGGGATTGAAGTANTAATTAAGTATTCTAAACAAAACTTAAAAAGAAATTACTTCTTACTGTATTTCCAGGGCAGGTTTGCAGGCTTTACCTCTTGCCCTGCTATTTTTATCTGCTAGGACAGTTTCGAATCGATACCATTTTACAAGTGAAGTTTGGTTAGTTCAGAGGAAACTGAGTACACGTGCAAGGAGCTGGGGCTAAATTTGTACCACAGTTCTGTATTTTTCAAACAAACTCAGTCTACATAGATCACAGACCTTCAGCTGGTGCAAATCAGCACAGCACTACTGCAATCATCTTTACCAGCAGCTGGGACTCTGGCATGGATAAAGCCTTTCTTGTCGAATTAATAGTACTTCTTCTTGTCAGCATCTCGCTCCCAGGCAGTCACTCTCAAGAGCACTGATTATGGCCGCTCAAACTTTTTGTGACTAGAGGAGTAGATTAATAATGACAGGCCACACAGTAACCATATTTCTTTCACCATTTATGTATTTTTTTTGTTGCAAGAAACAGGTGCACCCAGGTCCCAGTCCCATATTTCATCAATGTTGTCACTTAAAGTAGCAAAAAAGGCAACTCTTAGTCCTCCTGAGAAGTCTGAAAATCAAAATTATGCAGGTTGGAAAACAGGAGAAGCCTTCCAGCAAGATTGCTTTGCAAATACTGGAATAGACTTCCTTTAGAAATTACCACCTCTTTGGTGCCTATCTTTAATAACAGGAAAGATAAACTCAGCAGAACCAACAGAATCATACTGCATCCTACCTCTGGGTAGGATAATGGACTAGATGATGTCTTAGATCCTTCCTGACTTATTTTTCTCATTCAGTAATACTACCAATTATCCTTTGGTGCATGTAAATACTACATCTGCTTCCTACATGCCATGTCAAAACATTTGTTCCTTTTACATTTCCTCCTGACATTGCAATATCACATGTCCTTATTTGCTGTTGGTTGTTATGCAAATCTGTGATCACTAATTTACAGCATCTCTCCTAAAATTTCTAAATACCATAAATTTTTTAATTCAAGCTTTCAAAATCTTGTTCTAGTTTAACCAGAATGAAAGAAGTGTTACAAAGCAACAAATTATCAGATGCGAGACAGCAACCCAAATCGGAATCCATAGCTAGCTGTATATGTGGTCACAAATACTGTACCAAAGAGTGAATGACTCAGCCTCCCTCTGGGGGGATTATATATAGGGATCTCTGCACAATTCTGGGTACTTCAATACCAGAAAGAGAGCAACAGAATGACGGGTATGTGAAAAAAAGCCATAAAAATGACCAAACAGCTGGAGGAGCTGATTTATGAGGAGAGATTAAAGGAATGATGTTTGATTGTCTGCACAATGTCCAACAGCCATATGTTAACCACTTCAAGTATCCGAAGAGTGTAAACACCAAGGAAGGGAATAAATAACCAGGCTGGAACAAGAAGGTGTAACTAAAAAGACAGAATATTAATATACTAGGGGAAATTCTTAAGAATGAGCTTTGTTAATTCCAGAGAAGTATCTGAAGAAAAGCAGCAGAAGTCTTATTGTTCCTAGTAACTTGGAGAGCAAACTGGACAAATCACTGAAAAAAACCCATTAGGTATCTATCTGGGGCTGGCTGGCAAGACAGCTTACCAGCTATTATTGTTTGATAATTCCTTCCTTTATGATATTTATAAATCAAAATGCAAAAGACAAGTTATGACTTATTCAACTGAATTAGCCATTTACATCACTTAACCCTACTTGTCTAAAATATTAAAAGAAACAATATACTACCTTTATGCAAACTTCACTCATAAACACTTCCTGAAGGTATTTTCTGTCAGATATTTTTAAAATTAATAAAACCCCATAGCGCTGCACATTAAAAAAAATAAAAATCAAACACCAAAAAAATCATTCCTAAACAATTGTTTAGAACACGAAATTGGAATTACTAATGGCAAACCACCATCTTCTGCTGTGTCATTCTCATGTCTCTCCCTAATGAGAGTATAAATCGCTGTGGTTGTAATCCAGAATTCAGGGATTCCCATTTTCCTCTGCAGCTTCAGAAAATGTTATTTTGCACTTCTCCTTTGCTGCTCAGCCTTCCTGTTATAACAAGAAAAGTTTGTTCCTTGTCAAAAAGCTGGAATTCCCATTTATTTGCAAAAGTGGAACTTGATATTCCCACTATTCTTGCACTAAGCCATATCGTTATTTACTAATTCCTTCTTAGTCTTGCTTCTGTATTTTAGAGACGGATTAGAAGGTGCAAAAGATAAAAATGTACTCAAGGTGGACTCCAGGGAAAGTTCCCCTCAAAAAACATATTCCATGCATATATCTGTTTTGGAAATAATTAGACTCAAGCTGAGCCATATAAAGGACATGGGGGTGTTGACTTTAATGCTAGTCAATTAGCTACTCAACAATGTAGGAAAGGAGCTTATATCAAGAGTTGGCTCATTTGAGAGAAAAGCTGAGGAGTAAACCAGTTCCTCTGCTGCTGGAAGCCAGGCCCCACAGTCAAAAGAGGGTACAAGTCAAATGAACTTTGCTGACACGCTAATATGGCCTAGAGTAGATGTTCACAGCTTCATCTAAGGAGTACAGGCATCAAAATGCAAAATGCTTATAAGAGTATCTAACATAGAAAGGGAAACCCTTTTTTCCTAAAAAAACTTTTAACATAGGTTAAACATATTGCCTCAATCCAGTGATCAAGATTACAGCTCCAAACATTCTCCATTCAAAACATTTCTAAAAAGTACAGGCTGCTTCTCCCAAAGTGAAAGATTTTGTCTTTTTAAAGTTTTCTTATTTTTTAGCTTTTTTTTCCCCTTACTTTCCTTCTTGCTTTCTTTTCCATGCCATCCCTGAAGGAAGGAATCTAAAAAGTGAAAGAAGGAAAATTGGGAAGAAAGAAAAGCAGAAAGAGAAAGGAAGATCTAAGGGAGAAAAAAAACCCATGAGAAACAGGAAAGAAAAAAAAAAAAATTGATCACTGAAAATATGCTTTAAAACCTCAGAAAAAGCAAAACAAATTGGAGAGCTCTCATCGGGATCCAGTGAGGATCTTTCAGTTTACGATGAATGGACGTATCCCATCCCCTGGTGAAGCTGCTCACAGCCATCTACCAAAGCCCCAGCAGAGCCATTAGTCAGCAAAGGAGCGATGAGGTAGAAATCCAGGGCTGTGAGCAAGAATCTATCCTGCCAAGCTGGCATCACCAACATGACCTGCTGGCTCTGGCTGCCTGCAAGGTTTAAATCCACATCCTTAAAAGCAGTTAGTGGGCTTAATATGAGTCAGTGGAAATGAGGCACCTACATAATGGTTAGTCACCTAAATACCTTTGCAGATTGATGTCTTATTTCAGCAAAGGGCCCTAAAGGGTATTTTTTTGTCATGGGAATCAGAGTTTGCCACAATACCAGTGACAGAAATTGCCACAAAAGGTCCCCAGCCAAGCAGCTTTATTTGGAAGTCTACAGCAGCAGTTACTTTTCTGAGCAAATGGGCACATTTACTCTTGGTTCACAGGGAAACATTTGCAGGGAAACCCTGAAATATGGAAAGATTTTTGCCGTATCATGTGTTTTCATAATAAGAAGTTTGTCCACAAACATGGTCTTCCAAAAAAAAAAAAAAATTAAAAAAAAAAAAAAGGGAAAATGGCATCCAGGGCAGAACGGAAAGTGAGCTGACAGCCTTGTGAACCCAAAACAGCCCTCAAGAATATCTGTCTGCCAGCAGAGCCAGCTGTGGTGTCAGCCAAAGAATTCAGCCACAAATCCAGACATGGCTGCTGGAAAAACACATTCCAGGTCCTATACATCGCTGCCAAGTCCACCTCATGATTATAGCCATGGACTTTAGAGAACCCAGAGGAAGAAGGTGAAAAGGAATAGGATCAATATTGCCTACACGGGGAAGAGGCAGAGCCAAGGCAACACTGAAATTACCGGTAAGTCCCATTTTACTTTGTTCTTGCACTATTTTAATGCAGATTCTAGCTATAGTCTTTCAAAGTTTAAAGGAGATTTTGTCATTTTTGGCAGCAAACTCAGCTTTCTTAGCAAACATGATAATGGCCTTACATTACATGGTCTTGTGCCCCAAGGGATTCCAAAGCGTTTTACAAACTTCAGCTGATACGCGGCCAATGTACACAGGGACCCCTTCATCCACCACTGAAATGTGCTCAGCCTCTAGGACAACCTGTCATAAATGCTTAGCAAAGCACAGAAGCTCTCTACAGTGTTTTAGGCTAGGATGTGATGAATGTTTCACGCTACTGAATCTGAATGAGAAGGTGGAACATAATTATGTGAGCAGAAACTCAGTTGCACATAACACTTTAACTCCTTCTCCTTCAGCTCTACACCTACTCTTAAAACTACTACTACAGTGCCTTTTAGTGTTACCGTTTGATGACAACCTTTGTTTTCCAAAGCCTCCTTCAGTAATGTCCTCAGCTACATGATTGGATTCTCCTTCCCTTCTGACTCGTGCATCTGCTGAATCCACATATAGTTGTCCCACCACAGTTTCAACAGATTCAACTTCTTCTGGGACAGCACTATATCAAGGCCAATAAAACTCTGGGTGAAGTCGTGCAGATCTCTCCCCTTTCAGTTATTTACTGCACAGTGATAATTTGCCACATACGATGCTTTCTTTCATAAGCACTGCTGGGTTTTAACTCTCTCCTTCACAAAAAAAACCCAAACCAAACCAAACCAAAACAACCATTTCACAAGCAGTACAAAGTTTTCAGGCCCAGTAGCTACCTGTCCACAGTAGGAGAATTACTCTTAGCCACAATTTGCTTCCTTTTCCTGATTCTACAATAAAATTATCATTTTGACTCTAAAATCTTCATTAAACCACTTAATTCTCATGGCCTTTCCAAAGTCAGAACACCAAATGACTTAATCCTTTAAAAAAAGCTTTATATAGCTAAGCAGATTTCTGCAAGTGCCTAAAGCGATTGAGGGATTTTGACTAGATGATCTGAAAGGTCTTTTCCAACCTAAATGATTCTATGAAGTGCAACAAACCATCTATTAAAGGTTTTCAGACACAAATTAATCCCAAATTCATGCAATGCTGACTGTGGCTGCCATTTTAAAAACATCAGCAGAATCCCAGATATTCTGAGCAATAAATAAAACCAAGCACACTTTTAAACTTCACCTACAAGACAGGGATACAGGCACATGTTAGGGAAAAAAAAAATGCTCTCTAATTCCAGTTGCTTTCAACTTTCTCTTTGTCCTATCTCCCTAATTATTTTCTCTGACAACAGGGCTAATTTTTACAGCTGTCACTCATGCTGCACGCAATTCTTCCCCCTCCAGGGCCACCATGGACTCATCTCAGAATAATCATTGTAAGAATGTCAAACTCAGATATTTTTTTTTTTTTATTTTAAGCTTTTGAAAACAGACAGTATCTTTTAAATATAAAATGTTTCTGGTCGTGTGTGAGTAACAAATATTAACTGCCAGTCGGACTCTGAAACTTTCATCCTCACTAATCCTCAGCACATGTTCCCATCCCTTTCAGTACACCTGAATGTGCCACGCAGTACTGCATTATGCCTCCACGAACAGACCCAGGCCTTCTTCATTTAGCTGATGAACTATCACTACACAAGGAATAGGTAGCAAATCTGTTACGCTTCAGCACAAGTGATAAAAACATGACAAACTTGACTATATTTGCCTTAGGAAACATCTATAAATCAGGTACATGCTAGCCTTGAGAAACTGCTTGCAAAAGCTCACACACTTTAGGAGACTTAAATAAAACTATTTACTATACCTTTTAACTACATCATTATACATGTAGTAAAAGCAAACAGATGTAATACAGTTGAGCCTGTCAATCTCAAGCTGGGCTGAATTTCAGTGCTCTTATTTTCCTTACAAGCTTCTCATGTTCAAAAAGTGAGGAGGATGTGCTAGAACTGGATCGCATGGTCTGACTTCCAGGGTCTTTAAATCACACCCAGTTATTCCCATGCTGGACCCAGCAGGTTGTGCTTGACTAAGGCATCTGCACCTGGCTTTGGTGAGTCCAGCACACAGATCTAGTGCCAGGGGCCTGGTTTGATTTGAAGATGTCCAGAGATGGAGACACTAACATTCCCTACAGCGGTATTTTCCAAAGGCTAATCTTTTCCCTGTTAAAAACTTGTGTCTGATTTCCAGTATGACTTTGTCTGGCTTCAGTTTCAGGCCATTGGTTTTCATTATTCCTTGGACAAATAAACCTGTTTATAATCATACATATAGATATCCAGCCCTGACATTCCTATCCTGTTTTCTCTGCGGTCCCAGAGATCTGAATAGACAGCAAAGGCAGGCTAGCTCACGTGCTAAGAAGGGGAATGCCCAGCTAGAGAAAAGATTGCACCACAAAAAAAAAAAAAATAATTTTCTTTTAAGAAAAGAACAGCGTCCACAAAGACCTGCAGCGCTTTGAGACTGCAGTCTTTCCTTGAACTTCTCACCACCAGCTCCTTCCTGGAGAGTTGCCTCCCCAGAATCCCTACCCACAGTGGCTAGTGGTGAAAATACTTTCCCTTCTCCATTTTTTTTTTTTTGATGGGGGATCCAAGATTATTCCTTGGTTTGCCATATTTCAAAGAGAAACATACAATGCCAGTCTTTTCCAGTGCTTCTTTCTTGGACTGCTACTCTCAGCTGAGGTGGCTGCAGAAAATCACACCAGCATTTTAATGAGGAATTCAGAGAAGTTAAAAGAGCTTTCCATTGGTGTTTAAATCTCACACAAACAGCAGGCTGCAGCTGTAGCCTTTGCTGCCTATGGATAAATGTATTATTTTAGAACATGGCCAAGACCTCCTTGTAGGAGGTCCTGCCGGAGTGGAGCCAACAAGTGATTATGAAAGGCAGTCTAAAGAACATTTGACACTGTTTTCTGCCTACGCTTAACAAGCACCTCGTAGTTTGGGCTGCAGTTTGCACGATTTTGGCTTTTAGGAAATATGAAACACCTTAGTAGATGGATTTTACGTCTAGGAGATTCCATCTGAGGCACTGAACCCACCCAACTTTATTACTTACACTTTCAAAAGGTTGGGAAAAGCTTCAAAGTCGCATCTGAAGAATTCATGAACTTATCCTAAAAAAATACCTGGAACTCTGGCATCCATGCACTTTTTTCAATAATAAACACAGAGAAAAAAATTTGCTCTTCAAATAAATCTCACTAGACTTATTTTCTTAAGCAAAAAATCAATGAATTTTATTTATTATCTTGTATTTCATTTCCTTTGAATAAACAAGCCTTTATTTACTACCTCTTGAGATAGATACCATTCAGTATATCACACACAGTCCTAGTCTGCCTTGCGATTCAGTCACTGGGATGGAAGAACCAACTGAGAACATTTGAGTTAAATAAAAGCAAAGAGCAGAAGCTGCTGACTGGGCAGAGCTACAAAGGTGAAGAGAAGGGCATCTTCCATTTTGGGAGAGAAGCTGGGACCACTGTTGGGAACACAGTTCTTTCTGAGGACCAGAGACTTGATTGCCTCCCTCTTGATTTTAATAAGACACCCAGGGCTTGATGCACAAAGCGACTCGGGCAAGTGATGACAAGCATCGCATTGGCTATCTTATACACCGCTTGGCCATCAGTCTCAAATCCACAGCACTGAAGAGTCACTGGTGCTCTCTATACTGTGTGCAGGACTATCAGGCAGGTGAAGATTAGATTGATAAGAGGGACCATACTGGGAAGCCAACAGAAGATGCTACAGAGAAGTGTCTTATACCATTTGGGATTTTAATTTGGGGTAAAATAGTGTAAACAGCCCTAAAAGAATAGATTAGAGCCCAGCTTTGGTCTTGCCCAAGTTATGCTCACTTACTTGGATATGAAGTCATCTGTCAAGGTCCATGAAACTTGCATTTATTTCTACACAGCAGCCTGGCTTCCAAAGGAAGATTGGAAACTGTCCCTTATTACCGTAAGCCGGTGAATAGTCTTCTCATTCAGGACCCTTCTGAGGGAAGAACCGCCCTAGGTTTCCCATTCCCTAGCACTGAACAACACTATATTTATAAAGCGGTGCAGATTGCTGGTTTTTTTTGTCCTGACCTCACTAATATTGGTTTGTGCTGGATGTGGCTTGGACACACTTCTTGGTTTGGCTGGCTCCAAGGTGTTCATCTGAGGAGCACATCAAGTGTGAGGATCCCTAGGTGATGGATCCTAACAAAAAAGGCAGGAAGGGTGGAGAATCTAAGGGTTTCACTTGCGAATTTTGACCACTGCACTGTAATAAGTGTGATGATGTGCTAGTCTTATCAGCTGCTTTTAGATATACTGTAGTTGCTCGCCAACGTGTGTTTTCTGCAGCATTGCCTGCTGCTTACCACTTTAGCCCAGAGGGACTACAGGTGCAAATGCATCAGATGAACAGGAAAGAACTAAAAGAAAAGCCTTTTACAATATCCTGACTTGGCACCTGAGAAAGGTGGCATTCATCCGCAGGAGGTGACCAATAGAAGTATGGGGGCAAGGGACAAAAGAGAAGGAGGAACAAGAGAAAGGCAGCAGAAAGTAGGAAGAAGGGGGGAAAATCAGCATAAATGGCAGATGGATCGTAACAAGTTTCCACACAAGCTTGAAGCCACCAATGAGAAAAGAAGAAATTAGAAGATCCCTTTGAGACCATTAAGGAAGGGGGAGCCTGAACAAGCAATCTAATGTATGAGAGACAGGGCTGGACTTGTGCAGGCCTTTGGCATTTAATTGGGAATGGAGCAGCTTGACTCTATCCAAGAAGGAGCTCTGAGGCTAAAAAAGAGGATGGGGGACAACATATACCATGGAGTCCTGTAGGATTACTAGCCTTCCTTTAAGAGGTTTGAGCCTGGCAGCAGACACCTAGGGACTCAAACGCTTCAAGGCCACGCACGAAGGAGCAAGACCGCTGGAAGGCCAGTAACTAAGGAGAACTCCAGACCGAGAAAAGTCAGTGAGCCAGACGATGACGTGAGGAAAGAGCTCGGCCTCGCCCACATGTAAAGAAAACAGTACCATGACATTTTGTTAAGCCAGTCAGCTCTCCAGCATTGCAACACTCCTTGTCCTCTGGTATCTGGCGCCAGATAATACATCTCATTCAAGAAATTAAGGTGGAGAACAATCTCAGTTGGCATTCCCTGCTGTGTTTCTAAAAAATACGCACTGCTAAACTAAGAATGCAGCTTTTCAACAACGTCGCTATGCTACTCAGCCTGGAAAATGAATTACTGTAAAACTACTTGCAAGAACCAGGTAGTGATCCCCACCATCATACTGCAAAGCCAGCGGTTTTCAGGGCCTTAGTCTTTGCGTGCTCAGTGCTGACAAAGTTGTTCCAAAGTTACTCAGGTTAGCCCAGGAACAGGTTAGCTCTAAGATTGTTTTAAATCCTCATTCCAGAATTCAAATACAAGATTCAGCAATTTGTGATCAAGTTGTTCGAGCCTTCACCCTTCTGCTCTGCTTTCCTGGGATGTGTTACTAAACATATTACAGCTGAAAATAAACCAAAACAACTGTTAGGCTGTGGTAGTGAAATGAAAAGCAACTGAGCATGTCTTCCAAAGTAAGGTGAATAATATATGGAGCAAGTTAGGTCAATTATGCTTGATGATTCTCAGTTGGGGTGCTAAGACTGTTGCTTATTACACTGTTCACAACTAGTTGCCAGCTTACCTCGTTCTTTCTTCTTTATTTACTTTTCCACCCGATGTGGAATATCAGGATATGTAGTGTTTTCAGGTTTGGAGAGGGGGATGAAAGTGTTCTTTTCTTAAAATGTTCTCTTTTTTTGCATGTACGTAATGCCTAAAACAGGACTGTGATGGAAATTATGGTTAAAATATTTTAGAGAGGAAAAGGTCAGTTTAAGTAAGAAAGAAGGATGATCTCATATTTCTGACAGTTCAAATACAAGCAAATCTTAGCACCAATAAGTTATGTCATCTGTTAAATTCACATAAGCAGAATGCCTCTGTACATTTTGCACTGTTATGACAAGGCTGTACAGAACAGGGGTAAATACTCCATATGAAATAGCTATCTCTACAGGGTTACTTGTATCTATTCTGATCTTTAAATAAATCAACTGAGAATTAAAGCCAGCATGGTTTTCTGTTCTGTCTTCAGAGACCTAAGCTGTGCCACATTAAACAACATAGTAAGCATAAATTTATATTTGGCCAGAATGACACTGAAAGTTATACCTTAGTATCTTACTCATTGAGATACTGTCCATCCTGACCTTGGCTACAGCTTCATATTTTACACACCATTACTGTCATAGTAACAGACAGAGCCAACAATAATTTGCTCATACAATTTACAATACATTGTCTCCCAGCCACACTGAGGGCTCTTTAACCATCAGCAGATGTGTTGCTTGTATTAGCTATATTGGAACAAAGCAGAATCTATTCAGCCCTAAAGTCCCTATGGCTGCTTGGCTGTGTCTTCAGTTTAACGCATAGCTAATTTGATGTTCATACCCCTGTAACTAATTACAGCATGGTTGAGGAGTTTCAGAAGTTTTAGCCCACAACCTGCTGTCTAAATTTCACACATTTCTCCCATTCCTGGCATCAGAGTTTTAGGAGTTTATCCTCAGAGAGGTTAATCAGCAACTAATACTGTAGCTGCTCTGTGATATTCAGCCCTTTAAGTTATTTCTGTGTGAATACTATCGAAAGCTTCTGTCACCATAACCCTACAAACATTAAGGGTCACTTTTTAAATGCTCGGTATTTGCCCTTCATTATCAAGTCACAAAATCTTATACAAATCTATATATTTTTCATTAACATTCCTAAAAAGAAACTAATGTAAAGAAGATAAAACACCGTAACTGAAGGACATAAAGACTGTGGTGTTCATTAAGGTGTAGGTATGGACCTACCTCTGGAGGCAAAGGCATTAAGAAAGAGGAAACTGGAGAGAAAGAGGCAACTCCTTAGTTCCAGGTTTAGCTTCCTGATACAGCAATACAAATGTATCCAGTGCAGTGCAATAGAGAACACAGCTATCATTACATTTTTTTCTGGGTATAGAGCCATCCTGACCTGGTGAAAACTCTCAGCTAGGATCAACAAATAACTTAAACCAGTTCTCCATGAACTCAAACCTATTTGGGCGGAAAAGCCATCTGGCTTCAGAGATCAGTACGCTGAGAGCTACAGCTACTATTTTTAACAGCTGCAGTAGGCAAAGAATTGCCTTCGTGGAAAATTCCCCAACCAATTTTTGCTTTGTATTAAAAGAGTACGAAGGAAAGAAACAGCTCAGAATGTTGCAATATATTTTACATTTTTGCTAATTTTTGCTCCGTTACTTTTCAGAGTAAGAACTATAGGGTGAAGAAGGTGGCAAGTCTGAAATAGCTGGGGTTGACTTACGCAGCCTGTATTTTCCTCTGCCAAATTGCCCCTTCTTCTATCGGTAGGTCCTTGCATGTTTTACCCAGTGTCTTTTTAACACCTTCATCCTGTCACTAATTTCCCTTCCTAGTATCCATAATATCCCTCCCTGACATCTGCCTATTAAACCTACCGTGGTAGCACAATGTAGAACATGGCGTTTATTGCCTATTTTGCTTTTTGCCTATTTTGACGGTATGGCTCCACAGACCGAAGATTTTTCTCTTAAGTTCTTAGGCCAACCTGCAACGGAATTGTACGGCTGTAGAGGAGTGCTCTTCTGCTCACTAGAAAAAGAATTTAGGTTCAGAATCTCCCCTTCTTCTTCTTACTGCTTCCACAGGAGATAGTATTTCTCTAAGCTGATCCCCAGCTGCTTTATTGGCCCCTTGAGTCCATTGCCAGATAATACATAACCCAAAACAGCCTTGAGTTTGCTAGAAGTTCCTCCAGGGGTCTGGATGCAGGAACACTGCATCTCAGAAAAAGGCAGTTTTACACTTCCTCCCCTGGGTGTCCTTTTTGCTCCTTGGACATAGTAGAGCATCCGGACTTCGTATTTCATTTCTTTCTCGCTGCTTCGCTTTCTGGAGACCTGATGCATGTCAGGCCTCTCGCCTCTTTGCAAAATCCAGGTGAATTTGCTGGAAAGTTAGATGTTGGTCTAATTACTGCAGACTGGATGTTTAATCCTTCTGCTGCTTCTCTTTGAAGGATCACAATGCCTGAACTGTCAAGCATTGGCAATGCTTCTCTGGGACCTTTTGTTCCTATATAATAATACCCATCTTAGTTGTGATGATTATGAAATGAAGGACCTTATCCCTTTTCCTAAGCTGGTTTTGCTTAGCTCCGACGTGCCTCCAAGTTTTCTGAACTTCGGGGTAGTAATTGTCATCAGAATAGATAATTTTGTTCTTATACAGTTCTTCATTGTTCTTCCCGGCAGCCTGTAAAGAATTATTGCTGAGTTTGATAATTCTGGAAACAGAAAACTACATGTCTTAGCTGGATCTAGAGATTTTTGTGCTTCTGCCCTATAAGGTCTTTATATATAAATACTATCAAAATGCATGGATCATGTAAGTGACAGAGGCAGCATTCCCACATTTTTGTTATTTTCTGCATTTTTAGGAATGCCATAAAACCTGTCATTGCTTCTCCTTTGAGCATTTTCTAAATCACCACATTTTGCTCTTCAGAGCCTGTTCTGTTTTACCAGGAAAAATGAGATGTGTGTTCCCTGCAAAAGTTTAATCAATAGAATCTTTGCAATCTCTTCTCATCTGGCCAGTCTTACTTTAATTTCAGTAACAGTGCAAGTCAGCTCACTCAGAGACGCAGTTTAATCTTTCTGAAGCCTTTCTACTTCATTTCCCCATTCTTTTACTCTTTGTTGCTAATCCTTTTGAATGTATTATCAAAGTTTTTGATAGCCTGTGGTTTCCACAAAGCCAAAGCTCTTCAAGTCATGTTATCTGGTGAAAAATCTCAGTTTTTAAGAGTATCTGTTACTCCTCAAGGATGTGGAAGAAAACTTTGAAAATATGTCGTAATGTCCAGTAAAGATTGAAAAAACAGGATACAAATATCTCCAAATGCGTATGCTTTCTAAAACATTCTCCTTTTCTTCTTAATCTTGTGATTTCAGAGGCCTGATTCATGATTCTGGAATGCCTGAGACTGGCGGTACTATTTGTTACCAGCAGTAGAACAAATTTTCTTCTTGGCCAATTGAGTACCTCAGGAGAGCCCTGGACAAGAGTCATCCTGCAGCTCGCTGCTTGAGCCAATCACTTTGCCCAGCAGCGCTTACTTAATACCATACTTTCTTTCCTCATCCTTTCTGATGTAAGAGACTCTTACACAGTTTCCCTAGTTCTTTCTCATCTATTTCTTCAGCATCTAAGCGTTGAAGCGGATAAAGTGAGGCAGGCAACCTTTATTTTAAAAACATATTCTGCAACACCACAGTCACATTTGCACATGCATCTCTTCAGTGGCGGTGCCGGATTAAGCAGCCCCTATCATTCATCCTCTCTCACATACCCCATCCTGTAATGATGCTGCCCTCTGCGTGTAAAATCATAGAATCACCCAGGCTGGAAGAGACCTTTAAGATCATCGAGTCCAACCATAAACCTAACACTGCCAAAACCACCACTAGACCATGTCCCTCAGCACCACATCTACCTGCCTTTTAAATACCTCCAGGGATGGTGATTCCACCACTTCCCTGTGTACTGACAGAGAAACACATGAGGAAACTGGGTGATCAGACACAAGTGCAGCAATCAATGCTGAAGGACAGTTAGGGTTTGTTTCTGCCAACCTATCTGGCTCTTGTGCCAAATACCTCACCACAGCCTGAGATGTGATGAAGCTGAAGGTTTTGCAGAACACTGAGGAAAGCTGCCAACATCACCCTTAAAATTAAAACAGTGTATTAAATATTATTTTCAATTTTCTGATTCTGAGAAAAGTAATTTACACAGGATAAGCTTTACGACTGTAATAGATTTTTTTTTTTTAATTGGCACTTTCACCATACTTTATTTTTTCAGACATATCTGCCACATTGTAGGGAACAGGAATGGATAACGGTGCCTAGAACTACAGCAAGGTACCAGGTTTGTTTTCATTTGTAATATTAGTGTACTAAAAGTATCTACAGTTTTTTCAGTCCTGTCACTGTAATATTTGAGAACATGAGATTTCATAGTCATAGCATACTAGTTTTTAATTAAGGAGATTAAAACCAAGATTAAATTATGTACATTAAAAACAAGGAAACAAGAACAGTGGAAAACAGTTAATCAAACATAATTCAAAGTGAATCTTCTTTCTATTGTGGCCTAAAGACTACTGCATAGGCAGCAAACTCAAGCGTGTTATAGGGTTTCCAAGTAAAAATTACTCTAGACAGACCTGAAGGGTAGAAAGCTGGGTTGTTAAACACTGAAAACAGTGCAAATCAGAAAGTGTGAAAAGTTCTCTTGGATAAGCCTGTAAATAATATTGTGAAATACATCCTGAGGGAAAACAGAAATCATTGCAGAGATTTGCAAGGTAGGCTAGGCCCAGTTATCCTGAAAAACGTAGGTAAGTCTATGATTCTGGGTAACAAGAAGAAAGGCTTAACCAGGCATGGCCTCTTCCACTATGAAGAGCTAGGAGCCACCAAATGGAACCACGTTCAAAACAAACAGAGGAGGTGGCAGCAGCCTCTGAGCTTGTGCAGCTCCGTGAACAGGGGTGTTGCAGATAAGGCGCGCGTGCATCATCACAAGGGACGCTACGACACATACTCACTGGACAGATCCACTGAAGATTACAAAACAGACGAACTACAACACATCCAGGAAATCTCCTGAGCTGAGAGGATAGTTGGGACCGGGAGAGTAAAGAGGGTGTCGGGGCAGTACCAACACAGGCTTGCCCTGTTCCTGCTCATTCCTAGCATCTGCTTAAGGCCACTGTTGGAGCCAGGAAAACGGTAAAAGGGGCCCTTCCTCTGAACTGCTAAGGCCAGCCTAATGGTTTTATAACCTGAACACAGGTTTTAGGCTTTTGTAGCAACATGCCAGACCCCTGAGCAATCCACTGCAGTGATTTTGCCAAATGACCTCTAATTGGAATGACTATCCAACAAATGTTAGATTCTGCAGCATCACATGCATAAATTTTTATTAAAGTAAATTATTATTATTCCAATAGACCCAGATTCAATATTTAAAAAGAAATATTGTTTATTCCCCAAACATTCTTTTTAGAGAACTTTTTTTTAATTAAAAAAAGACCTCAAAGTGAAGGTCCTTCTTTAAGTAAATAAAAAATTTTAAAGCAATGAGTAGTATCATGTTTGAAAAGTTACCAGCTTAGTGTGCTAAATAACAAATACGTAATACAAGAATAGATCTTTTCCTGTTCCCAGTTATCTGAAAGTAATGTAAAAAATGGTTTTAAACAGCTGGATTAAAATACTGCACATTAGTTGTTATGCTGTTAGCAGCTGCACTATCCTCTGCAAGCTTGGCTTTTCCAAATGATTAGACTATATATCACAAAATCACGCTTTGTTTACTTTTCTATCTAATATCTTTAATTGGCACCCTTAGTAGAAGTGCTTTAGGTTCCAACTCAAATAACAGTAGGTCTTGAAGCTGTAGCCATAAGCACTTCAATCATGTGCTATATGAAACTAGTTCTATATATTAAGGAGCACATGAGCTCTACCGGCTAAATAAAAGGCTGGGATCCAGGCAATACTTCTTTGCAAACACAAACTAAATCTCACTCTCTGTGTGACCCTGAGCAAGCTACTTGATCTTTTTGTGTCTTGTCAAGACAATTATTAACAATTTAACTTCTCTAACAGATGTTACTGTACATCAGCATAGAGAATATTAGAGTAAATGCATTACTGAAAACATTCATGATAATAAAAAGATGTGGAACCAAATTTCTTTCATTCCCTGTGATTTGCATCTTCATAATTCTTACTGCACTCACTGACAAAGCCATTTAAACCATGAGATCACTTGTTTTCCACAAATTAAGTCCCAATACTTGCCAATCATTCTGCTTCAGAGGTCAAAGAAGATGAAGTCCTTCTCTTCCTTGCATAGATCCTTAAGACCATTAGAATTACATCTATTTGCAAGAAGTGCTCACAAAGCTAACAAGTTCCAAATGCTTCCTTTTCTTAAATGCATGTTTGTTTCAAATCACATGTTTTTAATCTGTGTAAACTGCCCACTTTTTATTTATCTCAAGCATATGTTGTCCAAGAGATACCGTAACTAATACAAGTTAAGCAAATACTTTTAAATGGCCAATTGATACAGACTGTTGAGCAACAGGAAAAGCCACTAACTTCTCATGAGCAGGTTATGAAACCTGTAGCACCAGTAAGTAAAATACTAATCATGGAGAGGATCACTATTAAAGCTTGTTACTTAAAATAGGCCTAGCCATAATTATGACTAAATACACCACAGTAATAGGTTTGAATAGCTTGGAGTTAAAATCACATTTACCTAAAGATTGTAGGTTCATTACATGCCATCTCAAGGTGATCATTCAAACATTAAATGCTTATTTAATTCTAGCTGTAGCGAAGGGAGGGAGGGAAGTGCCTCCAAGAGCAGGACATCCCACCTTAGACCAGCTGTTTAAAATGAGCAAGATGAAACATGGGAGTGTCTCTCTCAGTGATAAAGGCACTCTAGACTAAACTCCTGGTTGAGTTTCTAGGCTGAGCACCTATATTCAGGTAAGATAAATCCCAGCCAAAAGCAGGATAGTCTTTTTAATGGTGCTAGGCAAAGAATGTAAAAATGAACCAAAGCAAACAAGTCTACCTGATAGCAATATACTTCTAGGTCTCTACTTTTAGGTGCATTGCTTGGTCATTCTTGCTTGGAAGAAAGGGCTTTGCAGCATTTTAAAACTATATGTTTTGTTTCAAATTTTATTAAAATTAGTATGCTTTATATAATTGTGACATCACAAAAGAATATGGAGAAAGAACATGCTTCAATGTCTGTCCAACAGTTCTATTGTAAAAAGGACAGTGTTCAAAGAGACAATGTGCAAAACAGGGTAGAGAAAACATTAAACTTCAAACTCAGGAGAAGCACTATTCTGTAATTAGTGTGACCTCTGGTAGATGTAGATTATTACTATTCAGGTTAATGTCAAAGAAACACTCTTTAGAGGTGGCAGACTTAAGATGGCCCCATGAAACTTGCTCTCCCAGTAGACATCATTGCACATTCTGCGTATTACTTTATTTTCATAGCATTGGTAAGATTTTTTTTTCCTAGGGCAACTAAAATACAACTGTTTAAACAGGGGTTGGGTTTGGAGAGTTTTGAGGGGATTTTTTGGCTTTCCTTATCGAATGGTTAATAGCAAAATATTCAATAAAAATTATCACTTTCACTTAGGGCTATTATACATGAACCTGTGTCTTCCTAAGGATATACTACAGGTTGTTTCACAATTAGGGTTTGAAAAATGAGTCCAGGTAAAATAGGGATAAACCAGAGTCTCTCTGGTGTCTCAGACTGATTCCAGAAGGTCATCCAACAACAGCAATGATGTATTTATTTACATGTGAAATATATGGCATCTTGTCATATCACAGCAATAATCTATTTCACATCAAATGGAATCTGAAGAGATTTTGGCAAGGAAACAAAAAGAGATCCTCAGGACGTGTAAGCTGGCATGGCTCTAGTGGCATCCATTCTTCCAATGAATTCATGGGGACTGGAACTAGCTGCAAAGCTAGGAAGGCAAGATAAAAGGGTAATTATAAAACATCTTTGAGCAACATTGTTGGAATTAGGCTTCCAGTCTGAATCTGGTGTGAACTCTAATGAGGTTTCCCAAAGAAAGTGGGAAATAATTTCTTTTCCACTCCTATTGAAATAGCTTCAGCAATTTTGCACTTGGCTCTTGCTGCGATGTCCTGAGTTTCTCTCTATTCTTATCTGATTCTTAGAGACATTAAAAACCTAACAATGCCAAGTGCTTGAAAGATGTCTTCACAAGACAGATTCTGGCATATAACGTTGTCAAGGCTGTCTGGTCTCTCACCCATTTCTATGCAGTGAAGGAAATACTGACATGTAAAGATATTAATCCAAGAAGCATTTTTCCACTTTTATGTTAAAAGAACCTTACAATCAAACTCTGCTGTACGTCAATACTGCACAGGCAGCTGTCATTACAACCAGCCCTGTTCAACTTTATTACTGTGATCAGAGCTTGATATGAAACCTGAAGCCTTACCTCTCAAGAAAAGAAAAGAAAAATAGGACAGCCAAAAAAAGACTTAGGTTTCCCAAAGATGTAATTGCGGAGTAATGCCAGCCAGGAGGTTTCTAATGAAACTTATGTGTAATTAATCAGTTCTCTGAGGCAAAATAAAATTTCAGACTGTAGCAGTAACATTGCTGACTGGAGGAAGAGTTGTTTTTCCTGGGGCTTTTTCTTGAGACTAGGAGTAGAAAACCATGGGGACCATTCCTATGGAGTGCTGTCACCTTGCTGTACATGGAACTACAACATACAATTCCTTCCTGTACAGAGAAGTACCAACTTAAATGTAACTTTTTATCCTCTAGGAGCCCTACTAGAATGCAGCTTCCACCAATTTGTAGGACCTCTCCTCAACAATGTCCTACTGGCCCTGGCCAAACTGGTCCCCCAGGTCCGCAGGAGGAGGATATATGACAGCAAGGGTCCCAGCAGCTTGGGCGGGGGCAAGGTGCACTCCCTCCTCCACCCCTATTTCTGGGTAGAGACCAGCACACCAGACAGCTTCCACCAGTTCCTTGGGCACTCAGTGTCCCCCATCCCTTAGCAATCTCTTTCTCAACCCACACACCACATCCTTTCATTTTTCATCAATTCTCCTCCTGAGTTAATTCTTCTCCTTGTGTTTTCTGTTTCTTTGGCCCCTTCCCAGTTGGTGAAGACTTGACATGGTTTAGAGCTGGGCACTAGTCCTAAAAGAAAAGGGACAAAATAACCATGATTTTGTTGCTCCAATAGGATGATCTTCTAACAGATGCTCTTCAGCCTATCTGTATTTATATCAGTTTGCAGCTCTGTGTCTTCCTTCCAGAATTAGATAAGACTGAGTAGTTCTCAATAGTGCTTATTCTCTATTCTCCTAACTCACAAAATGTATTTATAAACTATTCACATCCCTTCTCAACCTTCATCAAGTTTTTCGAGTCTGCCCTCCTAAAGCAGGCTTCCTCTTCCACCATTCTCTACACCTGTTCCAGTTTGAATCTTTTTTTTTTTTTTTCACTTTTTTTAGCACAGGCAGATAAAATTGTGTAAGAATTCAGCTAAGGTCATATTGGTACCACACAGAAAAATCCCTCTTTTATTTAATGCCTCTGCTAGCAATACTTCGCCTGAGATTTATATTTACTTTTTTCCCAGCTGTGCCACATCCTTGGCTCAGTCAGAAACCTTTGTCTTTCCCTGCTTTCAACTGCAGCTTCCTGCTTCACATAAAATTTAAGAGAAGCTATGGCAATGAATTGAAATGTGTTTAATAACTTCTTGTTTCACTTAATTTAGTCACAATGAAGATTAAATGTTATTTATAGTGCTATTTTACTTGTTTAGATTAGAAGAATTTCTTATTCTTGAAATTCCAGTAACTCAAAAATTATGCCAACAATTATAAACCAAATGCAGGGTGAAAAGCAGGCATCTGTGCCAGGGTCTGGGGCTGCAGTTCCAGAAGCTTCAGCTTTGCTACTGTCAGCTTCAAAGTCTGACTACAGTTTCAAAGATGTCATCATCTCACTGCAAAAATTAAGGCTATTTTAAGAGGTTCCCCGGCTGTTTATAGGGATTCAGATCTCAGCACAGTCAATCCAAGAGGTGGGAGCACCTGTCTGAGGACATCTTTGGACTCCTCAGATGTGGGCTGGACTATCCCTCAGCGCAAGTTCGGCATCCTGTAAAGCCTGAGAGTTATCATAGAAATTAGCAATGACTTGAGCACAGAAAGCCACAGTCATGCTAACCTAACTCTGCCACGATAGTTGAAACATGAGGTTCTTTGTTTTTTCCTATTCTTTGAAAAGGTCATGGCAAAATGACTGATTTACAGATATATAATCTTTCTCCAGCTGCTGCTGAAGCCCTGTCTCATCCTATGTTGGATATGGCCACTTAAGCCAGCATCATGGCTGTGAAGCATCAGTACAGCAGCAAAGCCACGGATCAAGGCCTTTCATAGGTTATGAGGCCAGACAGATTATCTGATTTCCTTCATAACAGATTCAATAGAAGTCCTTAAATCTATATATCTCACAGCTGAAGTCGCTTTATCAGTGTTACTTAACTCTTCCAGAAAATGCATTATTTCCTCTCTTATTTTACTGGCTTACTTTGTTGATTGCTGGAGTGACTACACATTACGTAGCTGGCCTTCCTGGCCATGCTCTCTATTCTGTTTTTACTTTAATTCAGTGATTTGCCATTGGATAAAACAATAGAGCCCTGGGAGCATGGTCTGAAATCCCAATTCTGCCCTTGGTCCAGGCACAGCCCACAGTGCAGAACTAGAGTCAGGCACCCTCCTGCTCTCCACATCCCAGGTGAGTGTTTTTACCATTAGCCCATCATGTGCAAAAGGCAGATGACAGCATGTCAGACGATGACAGTTGCTTTCTTGACCAGATCCAGTACCAGATCACCTACAATTTGAATATCAGGACAGTGCTAAGTGGGGAAATAAACTCTTTTCTTGAGTAAGAAATAGATTAGCCACTCATGTCTAGACTTGAGTCTAAGTGTTCAGGCTGTCTGGATTGGTGTCTAACAAATCTACGTGCCTATGGGGTTGGCAGGCAAAAAGTAGGCAGGTTGGATCACTGCTTGGCCTGTTCCAAAATATTTCTGCCTTTTATCACTCCACTGCAAGGGTTAACGTGATACGGGTTGAAATGAGCTGGCCAGCTCCTGACATGAACAGAATCTGATTGATTATATGCATAGTACACTAACTCTCTGCAGATGATAATGGCCATCCATGTATCATGCATTCAGCAATCACCAACATCTTTAATACAGATGTAAACCTTTGTATTGATGCCAGTTAAGCTACAATGAAGAGAGAAAGAATGTCGGAGAACATTCATTTTATTTCAAAGGGTCACTCCCAGCAGTGCAGCATGCCATTTTGTGCTGCCGTTGTTTCTCAGAAACATAATTCCCAGGAATGTACTGTTCCTAGTTTCAGAAGTAGGGACACAATTAAACTAAGAATCGCTTCAAACAGATAAAACCCATTGCAGCACAGCTCTCATCCTTTATGTGATAGCCCTTAGAGTTTGCAACAGGACACCAAAGTGGAGATGGCGACCACCGCGCCCCATTGGATCAGTTGTGATAAGTTAGCCATAAAATGAGTTTCAGTAGGTTTTCTCACCTTCACTTCACAAAATCCATTATCAGGTACCTACTTAAAATGCCCTGTAGTTTTCAGACGTTCTGAATAACCTCAGATCCTCCTGGAATCAATGGGAGACAGAGGCAGATATCACAAAAGGAATCTGCAGAAGAATAACTCAAGAAGAAATTTGTGCAGGGAATGGAAAAGAGTTTTGAGAGGTATGGGTGGAAAAAAGGATAATGTGCAAAGGCAACAAGAAATGTCCTACAGCAAGAGAAAGGAAAGAATGGTAAGACACCTGCATTTCCTAGTTCTCAGTGTGGTGGTACTGCATAAAAACATGCACAATAGACTGGAAAGGCAGTGGAAAGGACAGCAGGGATACAAGGGATGTAATTTCAGACACTTGAAATTGCCAGGGTAAGTAGGTTGAGCTGAAAAGAGAGAGGGGAGCCAGATAACAGATTCAAAGTATATGTTTCTTTGCAACACAAGCTGAGATCAGTACCCCTAAGTGCAAGCTCTACATTGCATTGATAAGTCCTAACTTTGTGTTGAGCACAGTCTACTGCCAGAGATGGCCTCCCAGAACCTGCCTTTGCTCGGTGTAAATCTATTTTTCTCTACGTTTAGTTCTTTTTCTCCCTTGTGCCAACACAAGCGTTCAGGCAGCAACGCACAGAAGAGTTCACCTGGCTGCAAAGTAAGAAGGAAAACACAGCCACTCCTCACCTGCATCAGTTTCCTGATCTAATTCAGTAGGAGCTATTGCAAATGGTTCTGTCAGTATAACACAGGAGTCAGCAGACAGAGACTGGCACGAAGAACAAGCGTTCATGGAACGGGGCACAGACACATGCAATGAATTACGCCCTTAACTTGATGTTTGCCGTTTCTGCTTCACATCTGAAAGAGGGCTTGTATTCCTGAAAGGTTGTCTGTGCTATTTTATCAGTTAGTCTAATAAAAAACAATAACAGAGAAGGCTCAGAATTAAGATTTGGAGCAAAACCAGCTCTATTCTGTAACTAAAATAGTTGCTTCCTTAAATAATTAGTTTCATAAAGTTACCTCTGCTTTGTCTGCATGGTTCTGTGGACTATAAGCCAAGTTTTGCAGCAGTTAGAATTAAATCACAGAAATGGGATTGGTCAGAAAACAAATGACAAACTGGAGTAGCTTAAAGGTCAAAACCCCAAAGAGCTAAGTATTCTTTGAGGAACATTTCCATCCCCTGATGTAGATGGGTGTAACTCTCGGACTTTAAGTCATTGGTGTGGCTGATTGCATCAGGTGCATGAATATGGTCCTCAAGAGGCCCAAGTATCCCATGACATCAAATTAAATAAACGGGAGGCTGGCTTTCTGTTTCACACTCTGCCTGGTACTTCTTGCTTATTTCCTCTCCCTCTCTACCCTCGACCAAATGTGTAAGTCACTTATTTTTCACATCCAAATGTCCAACAGGGCTGCTTGTCCTTCCAAGACAAGTTCATGCTATCTGATGTGCCATCTCAAATAAAACGCAAGGTATTTAGCAGATTCGCATTTGCCTACACTGTATTTGGCCAACATCTTCACAGGTCCATTTAACACTGGGACAAGCGAGATATTCTTAGGTGCCTGTATTATATGAAGGAGGGGAAACATATTTGGCACTGTTATTTTTGTACATAAGTCATTATGACAGATCTATGTATTATGATAATTAGCAGCCGTATGTCCAGAAGACCAAGTATCTACCAATTCAGTTTGTTCAGCAGTTTTTGCTGTGTTAAAACATGAATAAAAAAAGAGAAGTTAAAAAAAAATTCCACATACTGGAAAAGAACAGCCCAGGACTCCAGAAAGACACAGGAATTCAGGTTCACTTAATGTATAAGCAATTCACCTGGGTCTATACAGGAATTCTTCCCATAAAGTAAAAAGGATCCAAACAGAAAAGTATAACTGATGAACCTATCAAGAAAAGTCAAATCTTCCACAGGTGCAAGTCAGAAGCTCATTTTAACTGGCAAAACAATTAAGAAAGAAAACAGATTTAAAGACTTATTGGACTTCTCTATTTGTATAGCTAATTCCTGTGTCTATAAACACCTTGCAAAAACTATTTGGCCTCAAAACTTCACATGTACAAATTAGTCAGAATTAAGCAGCCCTTCTGTCCTCAAGATGTTGTTTCAGGAGACTAAGCTTCAGCATTTCAACTGCTCAGATAAAGCAGTTAAAGTAAATTAATTTGGCTGACTCACTAAAGTAAATTAATTTCACCTGAAAATAGGACCAGTTGCTACCTTTTTTTTTTTAATCTACTATGGGAATTTCAGACTTCTGTGTTTGCTCCCCAGGAAAGCATCCCATTCAAACCTGGAATTCTGGCATGGCTTCAGTTGACTGTAGCTCTGTCCAGACTCTCATCCCTTCCACTCAAGTGAAGACGGATACCGCCTTCCTACCACTACAAAGTTACCCAGGAATCAGCTGAACACAGTCATCGGGAACACATATACCAGTCATAAGAAAACAGCATTGGTGAACTTCCCTTTTCCTTCTGCTCCAGAATTAATCACAGAGAAACTGGTGACAATACTGTCCCTGATGATAAGGATAGTTCAGCAGGGTTACCCAACCCTGATTCATCTGATCAGATGCAGACATCTATATGGAAACTTGTTGTCTAAGGTAGGTTTTCTAAACAATGGAGAAAAATCAGTATTTCTTGGGCAAAAATCTTGTAGGATAAGCATCTAAAATCACGAATTATTCATGTTACCTTAGATGTCTACTTTGCTTGACCTTGAGTGACTAGACATCTAGAACAACCTAAAAATAAGATGTAGACATCTTCAGGGCTTGGGATCCAGCCAGTGGCAGATTTCCTTGGAGCTCACGCTGTTATTCTTCAGTGGCAATCCTGCCCTGCCCAAACCAGTGGGTAGCAGGTCTGTAACATTACAGTGAGGTGGAAAATTGCTCCTCTGCTCTGCCACATCTCAGAGTACCTTGTCTACTGCAGAATTTGTTGAGCATCTCTTGTTGCTAATTTTCAGGACTACATGCTGAAACTGTAAGACCACATACAGCCTCAGAGTACCAGTGTGGTGTCCTACTGTAACAGCCGTCCTCACCACCACAACTTTCTTGGCTAGACAGAAGGAAGAAATGTCTACAGCCAAAAGAGACCTTAGGTAGAATTTAGGGACCAACATCCCAAATTGCAGCATGTAGTGCCTCTTGCCAGCCCCAAATACGATTACTTCTCCCCTGAAGCCTAAAATCCACAGTTTCCTGTGCCCTTCAAACTTCATTTCTGGACAACCACTGGGAAACATCCCAGGATGAACTGCCTGAGGAGCTCAACACCTACCTTAGGCCTGAACCCTGTTCAGATCCACAAACCAAGCACTCTCCATCGATCTCTCCTGAGACACTCAATGCAGCAAGTGCTCTAAGAAACACTCAAAATGCAGCAGCAGCTGCCGTCCTCTTTCAAAACAGCTCAGTTTAACCAACATCGTTTCTGCTCCCTCTCTTGCTGCCAGCTATGGAGACCTACCCTTCCCTTTCACCAGCTCTGGCATTCATTTGACCCCTTAGAAAGTGAATTTAGCTCACTAAACTGGCAGAAACCTAACCAAACAAAACAAAACAAATCAAGAAAAAGTGAATAGTTTTCACCACTTTAGTGAGCTAATGGATCAGACGCATCCCAGAGATGACAGAAGGGAAACAAATGGAGCATGTGCCCAGGAACGTGCCTGCCCCTTTCACCAGCAGCAAGTTCATGGGCTGACTCAGCTGCCTCATGAAACCTCACCCGCAGGAAAGGAGAAAGCCCACTGGAGAGGCCAGATACAGTAAAGAGGACTAGGAGAGATAAAGTGAGCTCTTTGCAGTCCAGCCGCAGTGCTGGAGGGCCCAAGCCACTAGAAATGCAGGGCTAGGTAAGACTAAGTCTTCTCAGAGGAGTGCTGTGACACCATCTGGCTCTAAGTTTGGTCACCCATCAGCTCAGAAATGGAAGGAAAGGCAGGAAAGGCAAGGGAGGTTGTCAAAACCTATCAGTTCCTGGAGAAGGGGTACTGCTGACTAGTCATGCCTTTGAAAGGATAATGCTACAGTTGGCTGCGAGCACAAAAAAATTATGTGTCCTGTAAGAAGAAAATTAAAGACCAATCACATCAAAGTTTACCACAGCAAGTGAGGACATTAAGGACTGAGCTGAAAGGAAAGCCGATCTAATATAGTAAAACTGGACGACTTGCAACATTTTCTGGTCAGTATATACAACTGAGAAACATCAGAGAGTGAGAAGTCGGGGTTGACAAAGCTAGTAAATAATTTGTCAAAGCGAAGAACCTGCCCCGTGTTAAATCTATGTATGGATATAATTGACCACATTTCATCTTAGGAGAAAAGAAAAGTTGTGGCCAACTTCAAAGGAAACTGAACAAAAGTATCTCTAATGATTAATGAATTAGCATCGTTGAGTAAACGAGCTATTCTGAATGCTTGCCCAGAGGCAGTCATGGGAAAGTTTCCAGAACTATTGTCATTTTTCCTGGAACTCATTGACTTTAAGGACTCCACAGCTGCAAGAATTGTGTGAGCATTTCAAGACTGTCAATTTCACCACTGATTTTCTGAAAAATTCTTCCTGAACCGATTTTTATTGGTTTCAGCTGGGGAATCCATTGCACCCAGCCAGGAAATGCCACATGCCTCCTAAGCTACTGCTCTATTCTTCTTGCACTGATGCTATCAGAGACTCAAATTCATTGCAGGGAGAACACTGGGGGCCAAATTTGCCCTCTGATGTATGCACGCAGCTCCCATAGAGCTAATGCAGAATTTTTTCGCCTTTGATGCCTTTTATAAAATGCAGTTTAAAGAAGCCTGGAAGTATTGCATTAGAACAGGGAGTTCACACTATTGGTGGTCCCCATTGTCATTAACACAGTTAGTGGCATTCCAGTGAAAAACACAGAACAACTCTTTTGTTTGTTTGTTTTATAAGCAGATCTTTCAGGGTGGGATCCGGCTTGCTCAAATCCAACCAAAGATGGAACTTCAGCGTCTAAAACCCACGTACGCCAACAGTGATCCACTCTGCCTGCTTTCCAGAACTGCCGAACCTTTTCGGTGCCTAAATTCATCAGGCACTTCCCTCCTCTGCCTGAAAACTCCCCAGGCAACTAATCTACAGTTACATGTTGAGCAGAGCCAACTAAGCATGCTCCCAAAAGGAGTTAGAGAGGGTGTCTCACTCCCCTTCCCTCCTCTCTTACTCCCAGCCGCACAATGCCATCCTTTTTCTTGTACTAGCTGTGATGCTCACGGGACCCTTGCTGTGGCAATATAACTCACTACACAGCAGAAAATCATCTGCTGCTTTGCCGGGCTTATTTTCTGCCACTTCATTGAGTTGAATCAGCTCCCAGCCGGGTCTCAGTCCCACAGCCAGCCCAAGGTAAGTGGTTGGAGCATGCAGGAGTGGGAGCGCGACCACTCTTCTGGTAGCGCTTTGGTCTCATGAAACTAGTTGCTCAATTGCCAGTGCATCTTCAGAAGCCCCATTTCTGGGGAGAGAGGAGCTCACTCCAGCTGAGACATCTGCTGGAACCTGTAAGCAGGAAACTACCCAGGATCCACCTCTAGCCCCAGCAAAATCTGAAAAACTAAATAAGGCCAAGGCTACAGCTAATGTCAGTCACTGACTCTTGGAAAATCTGCATCAGGCAATTTAGTTTAGTTGGCTTGGCTTTTCCTTTTATATACAGTTTATATTTTTTTCTCTGAAGTCTAATAAAGAAAGACAAATTAGAGTAAATCATTAAAGTAAATTAAATACATGTAAACATAATTTCACATTGAAGGAAATGTAAGCGAAGACACACAACTTGGAGCAGAACTGAAATCCACGCCTGCCGGCTGTACTCATCTCACCTCCACCTTCCCCCATGAGCACACACCCCGGGCGTGCAGCTCTGCAGAAGGGTCTCAGTCCTCTGTCCAGACTCCCATTTTCCGTAGAGCCAGGAAGCTTTGATCACAGCTCCTGCCTGAATGCATTCTTGTGTGCTGGAGCAGCCATGTGAGGGCCCTTGATGGGACTGAGTGGTGAGAACAGCCACAGAAACTCATTTAGTTTGATGTGACAAAACTGCTTCTCAGACAAATGCTCGGTGGTGGTCCCATGGTAGGAACATGTGCAGAAGGCCTTGCTGAAGTAATAATACTGAAGTAATTTCATGCCTCCACCCACTTCCAGGCCTCTCATTAATACAGACCCTGGAAACATGTCATCCTCAACTGGTATAAATGGATGCAGCTTCTCTGACTTCAGTGAAGCCATGCTAATTTACCTTTCAAATTTGCTGAGGATCTGGTCCTTCTGCTCTTACAGTAGACTAGCTTAAAGAGCCTTATTCTGAGTCCTATTTATAAATAAAAGCCCATTCTTCAGAAATTCAACCTTTCTCAAGTCACAAAAATGACCTCTCTTTTCTAGTCTGTGATTAGAGAATAGCTCTACAGACTATCTGTATTTATAAATATTTAAGTACCTAAACTTTGTTTCCCACAATTAGGGACCAAATTCTGTAGGAGACACCTTGTAAAAGTATTCTTTCCCAGATCTGCAACTAGGCTTCAGGCTTGAATACCTACAAATCTGATATCCAGAAATTAGAGAGGAGTAACATTAACACCTAAAGCAAGGCAATCAATGTATGAACTTTTACATTACTTTCTGAAGCTCAATTACTTTGCACACATGAATTCAAGTTCTTATGAGCTCGTTTGCTAAACAAAGAGCTCCATCACTTGCATAACTGCCATCAGTGACCTCTCCTTCATTGCCACATATAAACACACCTCGTTGTTGGCAGTCCACTAAACCACTGGCAACGTTTCTCAGCAGGTCCAGCAATTTTTCAAGCATAGAGAGGGTCTAGATCCCCATGGCCACCACTGGTACAGGGGAAGAGAGGATACAGCAGGCTCTACTGTCAAATAAGACCGGCAGCAAATTCACCAGGAATTTTGAGCAGTTTTTAGACCTGATTTGGTTGGTATGATGCATCACCTCTAAAAGCACTCAGAAAGCAACAGAAAAAGTTACAAAGGGCTTGATGTGCTGTGTAGGCTGAGATTGCAAACAGCCTTGCTTCTTTGCAAGAAGGGGCCAGGATAGTCCCGTATCTTACTTGCAAATCCAGTATTTGAACAATCGCCTGAAATTCTGAAATTGATGCAGAACGTTAAACCTGTTAAGCTGTTTAAGTCTGATGGGATGCATTAGGTGGGGCCAGTTCTCCAGTAACTGGATATTAACTGAAATATATCGAAACACTGTTTAACAGCTATTTTATTTAATGAAGTACAATCACAACCAGGTTTGCCATTTTTCTGAGGCCAGTGGAAAAAATGAGAGCGTTAGGGAATTTCATTGCCTGCCTAGAACGCGACATTTCACGCTGGAGCAGGATGGAAATCACGCAGATCACTGCCAAGCATGCAGGTTTGTTCTTATAAGATCTCTCAGACTCAAACTAATTTTAGAATGAAGAAAAACCCTGCTTCAAACTACTCTGCAGTACAAAATTTACAGGGAAAAACTTCTACTCTCTTCTTTTATATTTCATATACACTTTCAAGTTCCTCACTACTACACTGTCAAGTTCTCTAAGCGTCAGCACACTGTGAAAGAGAGTGGGAACAAACCACAAAAAAAACCCAAAACAAAACAAAAAAACGCCAGTTTTGCTACAGTAAAGCTGACTTTTTTTTTTTTCCTGTAAGCTGACTAACATTTTTTTAAAACTACCATTTTATTTTACTTCAGTGAAGAAGTTTCCAGGACTGCAAAATCTTGGACAGAAACTCTATTTTTAATTTTGTTCTTCAAATTTCTGGTGAGAAATACTTTCAAAGTCAAACAGGTTTAGGCTTGTCTTTTGATCTGTTCCACGTGCTTCCTCCCCAGTGGCCCACCATCCCAATATCCTCCCTTACATCCTAAGCATCCTAGCAACAAAGAATACCTTTGCACACTGGCTTGCTAACATAATGAGCAGAGTTTTAAACTGGAACTTGTGGAGACTAGAATTTGAAATTCTCAAGGAAGGGTTAAACGAGGGCAGCCTGCAGAAGGTGATTAAAATCATAAAAGATAAAGTTACACTAAGGTTACAGAAGGCCAAAGGAGGATGGTGGTCAATGAACCATGTATTTTCCATGAACAAAGTGACAGTAAAAAGAGCATTGAGCCAGAAGCCTTACCCAAAGACCGGAATTATGACTTCATTGGCATGGCTGAAGTTGCTGGACAATATATAGAACTGACATATTTACAGAAGGTTACAGTTCCTTCAAGCAGGAAGGGTAGGAAAAGCCTTACATATTAAGCACATACACACTTTCTCTGAGGTCCAAAAAGAGAGAGACTGCTGCTTTAAGGTTTTTGGACAATGTTAAAAGAGGTAGAGGACTATTGGGGCTGTCTTGGATTAGAGCACAGCATAATACCACATTGGGAAATCCGCATGGCAAAGCTTGTGATGATCATAATCAAAATGACCGCAACTGCATAATTTGGTGTTTGGTAAAATCTGCTAAGATTTTAATTTCCCAACTTTTAGTTTAAAAAGGAATATTGCAAGTCCTGTCCCATCCAAGTAGGACAAACACTCAAATACTTTTATAGTCAATGAAGAGATAAATACTTGACAAGAGTTATTAATCCTAGACTGATATGGTAGAATGGAGTCAATCACTCCTGGATGTGCCCCTATGTATCCACTGACTGGAGAGACTGTCTGGACATCTGGCCTGGGTACTTAATGTCTAGATATCTACAGATATCTACAACATGTAAGCCGACTCCTCCCTGGCAGGTTCTTGGAATGTGTCCATCCTGGGGTGAAAAGGAGAGGACTTGTCTGGACTCCACTACAAGGAGTAGGGAGAGACAGTGTAAGGAAGGCAGGGGTGTAGTTGTGACTGTGGATTCTTTAGAGGAGGACAATGGACTTCAGGAAAAAAGCCATCAAGAAATGCCATTTTAACAGGTTAGAAGGAAAAAAAGAGTCCAGGAGAACCGGCAGTTCTTCAAAGAAGCAACATCAAGGGAACTGACAAAAAGCAGTAATTCTTCCAGTCCATGTCTCATTGTCAGATGGTGGCACAGCACTTCACAGAAGATGTAAGCCTCCTGTGGGGAGTCTGGAGAAGATGTCTAGAAATATGAGGAAAATTTGGAATTACTGAAGGACCTCAAGCTATTTAAGTCTAGAAAAAACCAGACTGATTTGCAAAATTACGATACTACTTTAAAGATAAGGTAGTGCAAAGTGAATGGGATTAACCAGTTAGCATGAACCTGGCTCATTTTGAATTGGTGAAGAATGCTCTGAACTTAAGAGCAAAAGAGGTTTATTAGAGACCTCTTTCTCTGGCAAGACTAGTGAACTGGTGCAGTGGAAATTCAACAGTCCCAATGTATTAACAAAGAGTTTTAAGAACAGCTTTCATTAATGCCTGCAATAAATGTAGATAATTGCCTTCAAGTAAGTGGTGGAGTAGATGAGCTCTCACAGTCGTTTCCTATAGCAGACTATTATTCCAGGACTCAGGAAGGCTAATTTTAGCCTGGAGGTGCTAATTCCTCTTAGCTTTCTCTGCAGTCAGTAGAGAACAGCTCCTTTAGATGCGGATTCAGAACAGAACTATCCTCGCTGGCCTAACTAACATGAATAGACCCAATAGTTCCCTAAAGCTGAGTACACCCATCCTGGTCCCCTCCCTCCACTAGTGCCACAAATAGCTTTGTGCTCCTTCCAATCCACTTATAATCTCCCATTCCTGACTTCTTCAAACACCAGACCTCAGTCTGTGAATCCCATACAGATTCACATTCCTTTTCACTCTTATCCCCACCCCTTATTTCCTACTTTTGAACCAGCACAACTTATCAAGAATTTTTACAAAACATCTCAGACTGCCACGGATGTGTATGAGGAATGCCACGGTCTTAATTACAGCCAGGTCCCTTATTCAGGAAGTACAATAACATTATCACAAGTGTCCTTCATCTCCAATCTTTTTAATGAATGCTAATTGATTGGCAGATCCTGGTGCTCTCTGTAATATTCCCTCAGGTTTGAAAAGTAGCCACAAGTCAGCAGTCATTCTTAAACACTTGCACAAGAAAACATGTGGTCTCTTTGCTTTCCAAAAAATCCTCAGAGCCTCTCCTAAGTTAACTATAGATTAGGAGGGCACATTGCCCAATAGTAAAAACAAAACAAAAACATAATCCCTGACAGACAGAGGTCAACAATAACAACAGGCCCACAGCCACTCTCAGGTTTCTGCCAGTGATCGGGTTCAGCCTTCCCTGCATGGGTTTCTTGCAGGTTCAGTGACCACAGAACGTGCCCTTGAGCCACCCGCTTTCCTAAGAGTAGGCTGGCTGCAAAGCGTTTTGCCTAGTCCTGTTGTGTACAGATGCTTCAGTCTCTATTGCACGTGCAGGACTAACTGACAAGTGACAGGGATCATCCAGGGTGAGACCACGGGCACCGTATGAATCTCACATGCACATGTGCAACCCCCATCACTTCTAGAAACAAGGAAAAAACTCCCTGTGGCCACTTGGTCATTTCATAAAGTGCTTTTACTTGTTAAGAAGCTCCTGGGAACCCCTTGCTCAAACAACCCTCAGTTCAGAAATCAAGATTATATCTAAAGCCTCATGAGACAAAACACAGTACAAGGCGACCCAAAGAAACATGCAGGTTTAAATTATTGGAAGAGTTAACATTTAAAACAAAAGTACTGTTCAGCCTTTAATATCATAGTCTGCTAATTCCAGTGTTACTCAGCTTAAGGTCCTCTCTATCATTTGCTTCTGTCTTATAAACTACCACGGTGGGAGTCCCTGGGTGAGTGACAGCAGATGAATTGGTAAGACAAGGCCACAGACTCATATCGACACAGACAGAATAGCCCCACTACTGAATCCAGCTAATTTGCCATTCCATTCCCACCAGTCTGCTGGAGGATAAGAAGGGCTCTGAATATACTAGTGGGCCTGTAAAGATTTGGAAGGAAGCAAAAAAGATGTTTGAATTATCAAAGAGGTCCACAGGTCACGAGCTGTTCCTTGGAAGATACTAAGCAGTATCAAGCCAAGGGCAGACCACTGGACTGAAGTGATGTTGGCAGGAGAAACTTGAGGCTTGGCAGAGGGACTCAGCTATTCAAGAACTGTGAAGGCAGCATAGTGAATGAGCAGCTACAAACTCACCCACAGAAGAACATTAATTCTGAGTAAGATACCATGCAAAGTTAAAACGGCATACCTGCTCACAATCAGATAATCCTACTATGCCATAAGGAAAGGAAAAAAGAGCCTGAAAATGGCAGAGAGAACACATGCGTTGCTCTGTGTAAAGAGCGGAATGAAAAACAGGAGTGATGGTTTGCTGAAAGTAATGAGACAGTGGCCAGAGAGAAGAAACTTGCTAAGAGAGAAAAGTGGAGCAGCACTTGGTGAGGAGAAGGTACAGGCAATGGCCATTTTTATAAATGCCAGAACTAAGGGTCAAATCGGGAAGAGAGGTCAAGACGCAAGAGATTAATGACATGGTCATTTTAACCCCCCAGCTGGAAATGGCAGACTGTTCCAGAAAAAATTAAGAGCAGCAAATAGGTACAAAACATACTAAGAAAAGTAAACAGACCAGCATATGTCATTCAACAGACACACCTATTTTATTTTTCTGCTCATTGAATTGAACTCATTTAAACAAGTTAAAATTATGATAAATACTAAGACCCATTCTGCCTAAGAAAACGAACAATTATTAACATAAGCCATGCCAAAAGAGTACTGAATGCTCGACAGGAATGCTATTGAGTAAGAATGAATAAGAAATATTGAATGCTCAGAGATTATTATCTCAATGATGCCTCTATTACTCATGTCATGACCAGGGCTGAACATTCCTATAGAGTATCCCTGCATACCTCCCAGTAAACTTCTGTTTCTTTCCTATTCCAAATTGTGAAGTTTTGTCTCAGTGTTTTAAAAATGTTTATCCATGAAGGACAGATGATATGTCTTGCTGGGGTATATGATCAGTCATTCACTCCTCTGTAAAATATTCATCGTATTTATGTTTTTATAACAAAATTGTTCTGGAGCATTTTCAGGTGCTGGTCTACAGTTTTCCACGTATAAACTTTGGATACAAATAGCAGCAGGATCAAACACTGTACTGGCATTTCCAGTAGTCCGTAGTCATCAAACTGCCAACTCTACTGCACCAGCAACGCCACCTGTAATTTAAGATGTGGACGCAAGTAACCAAGGGTGTAAAAGTAACCTGTCGGTTTGTTTCTGAATGTGAATGCTACAGAGGAAACCACTGCAGTCCCTTTTCTGAGGTGATTTGGACTTGTAATGAACAAATTTCTCTTGAGTTCTCAGAAATACACAGACAATTGAACATTAGCCAAAGCTCCAGCACAAAGGTAGGCTGAAGCACACGAAGAGAAGTGTAATAGTGGCAATATATAATTTATTCCAATATCCCAGTTACACTTGTATCTGCTTTCATCTCTACCCAGATGTTTTCCTGCACCTTATAAAGAAATGTCAAGCACATTCCTAATCTGGTGTTGAGTGTAATCCGACATTTGGAAAACTTTGGTAACTAGCAGGTGAGGTCACATACACCCCTGAGAGAATCTGGATACTTCAAAGGACGGAGTTACCAAGCAAGCAGAAATTATTTTGCAACTTGCACCACAATACCAAGAACACATCTTTCTCCATTATTACTGGATGGAAAATAATCCTTATTCAAATACCGATCTTCAAAGACAGGCAGCCAAAGGTCCACAGCAGATAGCAGGGACTTTTCACTTAGCACCCAAAAACATGAAAAAAATTTAAAAATACCATGTACATTTCTGAAAGAGGAGGAAGAGAGATTCTCCATACAATGCCTCAAATAATAAGCGACATAGGAGGCGTAGAACAGCTGTTTATGATGGTAGAACAGCCCAGCTCCTTCCAGAGGGACCACAAAAATTCCAGTAGATCCAAAGTCTTCCCCTGGTTCCCCCTGCCCACAACCATGCCTGACCAGCAATAGTGCTGTGGTCCTCACCTTTAACCCATCACCAGGTCCCTGCTCTCCTTTCCCTGAATATAGGCTCCTGACTCCCTCAGGTCCCTGGCACAGGGACTTCTTGTACGTTAGTTTTCAGTCTGGCCAGTACCTTTCACATGTACTGTGTGCTCTTCCCTGGCAGCACCTCACACCACCGTGGACCTTCCTTAGCCCCTTTCCCACCAGAGGCCAGCTCTCCATGGACTCCCTCAGCCTGCCTTACCCTTCCCTGTCTTCTGGCCTGTGGTGAAAGATCCCTGTCCCGCTTGATGAGAGTAAAACATTCAGTCATCACCATGTCTAGCCTGTCATTCAGCAGAGATCAGATCACCTCCCCCTGCTCTTCCACAGCTTCATTTTCATTCCTGTCTTCCCTCCTCACAATTTCTTCTGTACAGCAGGCATCTTGAAACCTCGTTTTCACCCCCTGGCAGACAAGACGGCATGCTTTGAAGAGTTTTCCTCCACCATATTTAATCCAAATCCTTTAGCCTTCTGGGGATGAGTTGGTTTTGTGGGTAATTTGAGTAATAAGAGCACAAACATAATTGTCAACTGAGCCAAGCTGTTCCTGAGCTTTCCTCAGTAAAATTCCTGTCCTAAATCACAGCTCCCTGTGTTTTAGGCAGTAATTGCCCACCCAACTCCCCTGCCTTATAACCAGGATGGAATCAGTGTCTTACACTTGCCAAATAGACAAGAGATCACAAGAACCAGAGCGTTCAAAATTTGCTAACGAAGAGGGACTGCGAAGATGAGCAGTGCCAACCTGCTATAGGTATTTTAATAAATGAGATCAGTCCAACTAATAATGGCCTTTATAATTTTTCTTCCAGATCTATCCCTTTAGTAGATGAAAAATTCTTTTCAGGAGAGATATTCCCAGCTTCTGGTTTGGAGTTGGACCTTTTAGTTAATATTTTTCTTTAAATTCCATGGCCAGTTTGCCTTCATTCCTGAAGACTTTTTTTTTTTTCAAAGCTCACGAAAGCTATTATTAAGCATTTGTCCAAACACACGCATTAGATCTTGTGTGCTGCCTTCTAGCAGAATGCTTTTAATTGAAAGGAAAACCCTGCCTCCTGCTAGGTTTGGGTGGGCTGCAATTAGTTCCATACTAGTTAGTTTTGCCAGAAAGTCATATAACTCTTCTACACAGGCATTCCCACTCTGGTCCAGCTGCAAACAATATGCTGAGTCAGCAAAAAAAGGAGGCAAAAGGAATTTTTCATTGACTTAAGAATCCGATCTGTCCTCAAATCTTATAAAATATGTGTTGGATTCCATTGGTCCTGGAGGATCCCCACTCTCATTGTGCCAGCTACCGGCACTCACATGGGACCCTGTGCCTGCAGCAGTACTGCAAACTGCCCCACCGTGAGGCAGCTTTGGACTCCATCGACCAGGGGTGACATCTTGGAAGCTAACAACGTGGGCATGTATGGGCAGTAAAATACAAAATCCACTGCCCTACCAGTAAGATGCAGTGACTGAGGCCAAGAGCAAAGCGTGCAGAACATCTGAATTTTGGCAAATTCAGATGCAGACAAATGAAAGTTGGAGGAAACCTTTTTCTGGGTACTTCTGGTTTATTTGAAGCCAACAAAGCATGAAATGGTCTTAACAGTTTGTTATGTTTTGGTGTAACATGAGGATCTAGAATCTCTTGACAAGTAGAGTATGAGCTTGAGTTTCAGTTCACTGATTGGTGGTTTTCTGGATTCGTCCAAGAAATGTATTTAAACAGTATGTGCAGCAGAAACCATTTTTAGTCATGAATGTCAATGGTAAACATCTGAAAGCGGACATCAGATAATAAAAACAACAGTTAAGTAATTCTTTATAATTTCCAAAGACAACTGTTGGAATTGGGAGATGTTTATCCTTTTAGATGTGCCTAGGTATCTGCTAAGATTACCCAATGTTCTAACTGAAATCCATGAGCCACAGGCACATTCAGGAGCTCTCATTTGCTTTTACTAAACCTAAGAAACACTTTATCTTGAGACCCAAGATTTTAGTGGGGTTTCACATCCATGACCTGGATCAGCATAGTTGGTCTTCTAACACAAAGACTACTGCATAAAAATTCAAAACAGTGAGCCAATATTGAGGGCATTCTTTCACAGGCTTCTCTTGTTAGTAATAAAAGACACCAGGTAAATTCTACATTGTTAACTAGAAGTAAATGGAAAACCTCTTTTTTCATGTGGGAAGTGTTTTATGGAAAAAAAATCTTTATTTGAACTTTTTCCTTTGGAATTGTAGGTTTTCATCATGGGAAATTTTTGACAATTTTGAAGGAGTGTCTTAGTTTCCCTTTGACTTAAACTGTTGTTATTTTTTCAGCAAAAAACCCAACATGCTAAGTTAAAATAATTCAAAAATATTTCATTCTGAAACACTGATTCAATATGAAAAACACTCTTGGATGTATTTGCTGCAGGGAAATTGAAAATTTCCAGTGGAAATACAGCAACTATAAAAATTCAGCTTAAACAAAATAGTATTTTTGGTAAGAAAATTTTCTGCAGTAAATACTGTGGCCAACAGTAATTACAACTTGTCCAAAAGTCTGGGAAAGCTACAATGGATTTTTGGAACCTTTTAAATATCCCACCTAATACAGCAGTACTGTCACACAGTGGAAGAGAGTGAAAGGATTATAGTGAACAGTTTGTATCCCAGCAGCACCTGAATATAAACAATATGTTTATTTAGCTGACAACAGCTTCTTCCATACATGATTTTAAATTTGCAGAAAACTATAAATAGATAGCACTTTCACTGAAAGTGCTGAATTAGCCAACTGGGTACTCGACTTTGTAATGTGGAGCAATGTGGAGTGATAATGAACACCATGTGTGTGTGATAATGGGGGTTGTAGAAAATAGATCTGGCCAGCTGAGTGAAAAGGAAATGCTAGAGAAGAAAAAATCTGAAGTCCAAGCCAAAACAAGTGACCTAGAGAAGCAAGTAAAGGTTTGTATTTGGGGCAGGCTAGAGGCCTGAGAGGGATCAGCAATTCAGCAGGGTATTTTTAAGCATATGCTCAAGGCCCTCCTTATTCAGCAGGAAACTTAAGCATATGCTCAGAGGTTAAGCATCAGCTAAAGTCTCATTGATGTCAATGGGTCTTAAACACATGCCTAGAGATACATATGTGCTGAAGTGCTTTTACAAATAAGAATGGACCGGGGATCAGGGCCTCAGTCCCCTGGTATTTCATAGTAGGCTAACCCTGCAACCTCCTGGCTTTCCAAATTCTTCGGAGTAGATCTCATTTATTATACACACAGGACCAGACTTAAGCGTGTAAGAACTTGCATTACTGTACATAACTGCCATTGGCCCTTTGGTAATGAAATAAATAGGAAAGTACAGATACATTTATAAAACACCAGTAACTTCTACTGTAATTTGCCCAAAGAATTCTCTTAATGATAATAATGAAAGCATAAAATAAGCAGAAATGTAACTTTTGAGCAGGTCATTTAGCATTTCCATTACTGATGTAAGAAAACTTCCACAAGAATGAATTTAAAGATAAAACTGAATCTTAACTGGAACCTGATATAAAGTAACTTACTTTGAAAGAGCACATGGTGCTCTTCATTTTTGTACAACTACTGGATCTGTATTTCCTTGTGACCTTCGGTACCTGAGTAGTCCACTTATCAACTGCATAGCTAACTGGGCATCACTGTAACAACAGAAAAGCCTCTTTCTTTGCCAATCCAACTTCATGCAGGCAAACTGCAAAGCATTAATCTGCATTGATATAGAATCATAGAATGGTTCGAGTTGGAAGGGACCTTAAAGATCATCTAGTTCCAACCCACCTGCCATGGGCAGGGACACCTCCTACTGGACCAGGTTGCTCAAAGCCCCATCCAACCTGGCCTTGAACCCTTCCAGGGATGGGCATCTACCACCCCTCTGGGCAACATGTTCCAGTGTCTCACCACCCTGACAGTAACGAATTTCTTCCTAATATCCAATGTAAATCTACCCTCTTCCAGTTTAAAACTGTTACCCTTCACCCTATCGCTACACTCCCTGATAAAGAGCCCCTCCCCACCTTTTCTGTAGGACCCCTTTAACTACTGGAAGGCTGCTATAAGGTCTCCCCGGAGCCTTCTCTTCTCCAGGCTGAACAACCCTAACTATCTCAGCCTGTCTTCATAGGAGAGGTGCTCCAGCTGTCTTACCATCTTTGTGGCCCTACTCTGGACTCGCTCCAACAGTTCCATGTCCTTCTTATGTTGGGGGCTCCAGAGCTGGATGCAGTACTCCAGGTGGGGTCTCACGAGAGCAGAGCAGAGGGGCAGAATCACCTCCCTCCACCTGCTGGCCATGGTTCTTTTGATGCAGCCCAGGATGCAGTTGGCCTTCTCGGCTGCAAGTGCACATTGGAAGCTCATGTTTAGCTTCTCATCCACAAAAATATATATAAATTTAGAAATCCACCAACAATTATTCTCTGGATCTGAGATGACAGGTTAACATTATGAAAAAATCTTCAAAATTTTTAGATAAGTTACATCAGATTCAAATATGGCTTCTCTGTCTTTCTCCTTCTTTAAGACTGCATGAAAATATACCATAAAGTGGCAAGGGGAATTACATGGTCAGATTATCGACGGTATTAAATATTTTTTCCATGCAGTTAACACAGGATTTGAAATTATCAGTAAAAATCCTTCCTGTGCATTTCAGTGAACCTGAACAACCACTGGGTCTCTGCATTTCGTAATTCTCTGAGGATAAATATGCGGCAGAGGAAATGGTCATAAAGACATGCTGCAGGGCCAGCTGAAAACTCCTTTAGGTGGAATCTGTAAATGATGACTCATTTTAAAACACCCTTAATGTGACAGGAGCAAACTGGGGTGCATCTGAGCAGCAGGACATTACCAGAGTACTGCTGTGTGCAACCACTGTGCCGCTCTTCTCCAGTGATGCCAGAGTAGCAGTTACCACTCTACATAAATTAGAGCAAAAATCTGACTTCAACAAACAAAAAAAGTTAACTTCTTCATTAAAATTTATTAAAGCAGGCAGAAAATAGGTTGTAAAAGCCCAGTAATCAGCTTTACACATGCGTTTTCCTCTTGTCACATGACTCTCATGTTTTAAACTGGAGAGCATTACTGTTTGGCATTTCCTGCAAATGCACTGAGGAAAAACCACAGCAATATAGTATTTCTTCCGTAAATGTTAACATTTAAAGACTCACAGAAGTGGCTAACATTCAATTTCTGGTTAAAATTTGCTCACTTTCTTGCTTTGTTTTTTCAGATGAAGACAACCTGGTGAAAGCATTCCCACATTCCTCTTTGCACTTTTGCCATGACAAAACTTAGCTGACGTAGGCAAATTCAAGTTCTAAAAACATATATCTTAGTCTGATTCTGTTTCAAGTTTCTGCCTCTTTATTAACTATGGAAGAGCACCTCTTCCTTCTTGCCCAAGCAAGCTGCTGGTTATCATTCCCATCCCTCCGGTCGGTCGAGTAACACATGACGCTGGCCTAGCATAAATACAAAACAGGTTCCTATGGAATCTGAAATACTGTTTGTACATCCTACCACTGACCACAGCGGAACAATGGTGTGCCAATGATACGGAAAAAAATAACTCTATTTGCTCGCTCTTTCTGTGCCTCTGTCTGAAATATACCTTGCTCCAAAGCTATTATTTATAGTTATGAGGTGACAACTGAGAGCTAGCAGTCTGCTGAGTGAAAAAATGTTTGCGTTTATCCTTTTTAGAGATATCCTATATATATACACACATACATGTGCAGCAGCTATTCATACTGGATAAGGAGAATTACCTAATCAACTACAGTGCTTATTCAGTGGTATGAAAAGAAAAGGAGTTCTTCATTTTTGTGCGTATTAAGTGACAAAACTTCTTTTTTAAAGATTATTCGAAATTAAAATAATTTTTAATCAAAGCTAGCTCCACTAGCATTGCTTAAAACACTGAGAAGTGTTCTAAGTTTTCTGTGAACACTTTCGCCTATCGTTTTTAATAAAGAAATCACCTCTTCTAAGTTGCTTGCAAACAGTATGCTATTTTAAAGTCAAACTTGAGCAAAATCTTTACACTGTTCACACAAAATGTTGATGTTGCGGGCGGGGGGTCTTCTGGAGGTCATCTTGTCCAACTGCCCGCCAGCACCAGACCAAGTCAGCCATGGTTTTGTTTAGTCAAGTCCTAAAAACTTCCAGGGATAGATATTCCACCTCCTCTCTGGGTACCCTGCTCCAATCCTCTACTACACTCCAAAGAGAAAAGATTATTCCTAACTTCCATTCTAACCTCCAAAGCCACAATTTGATGCTGTGGCCCCTTTTTGCCACTTGAAACTATCAAGAAGGGTTTGGCTTCATCACCTCTGTAGCTCGTCTTCAAGCAGTTGCAGGTTATTAGACTGCCCCATAGCTGCCTCCTCACCAGGCTCTCCAAGCACAGTTCCGTTCACCTTTCCCTAAAAGGTATGTCCTCCAGGCCTCCAACCACCTTGGTAGCCCTCGACTAGACCCTCTCTAGCATCTCTATACCCCCAATGTTCCAACCAACCTCGGGCGTCACTTCTGTAGTACTGATGAACAGGATGATCTCAGCTTTATCAGGGTTGCTCGAAAGATTGTCACTGAACAAGCCCTTTATTCTCCGTGGGCTCTATGGATCAGCTCTTCCAGGCCCAGCTGAGACAGTCGAAGACACCACTGCTCCACCGTGTGCCCTTCCCCAGTCCCACAGATCACCACCCCTAGCACCGAGATGGCAGAAACTAGTGTGCCCCAACACTTCCCTTCAGTTATCTCTGCTCTGGGAGGAGCAGAGGGTAGCAGACTGTGGGGGGCTATAATGGCTGCCATCACCATACCTAAATCCCTTGAAGTCCATTTTCAGATGGACTTGATCTCTGAATTTCAAAGAATCTCATTATTCCTGGATCATTTTTTCCCCCATGAATGGATCGTTTCAAGGAAATATAAAAAACAGCCCTATGATCAGATGCAGTGTAAGTCTTATGACTGCTGCCCTTGATTTAAGAGGAGCAGAAATCCCTGCAGAACTCTTTCCAGCAGGCGGGCATTTAATAAATCTTGTGAAAGTGTGAGGAAAATATGGAAAAAAAAAGGAGACACTGATAAGAGAAATACTTTCGAAATGGACAGTCAACACCAGACAGCGTAAAGTCATTTTCTAGCCAAGTAATTACAATAGCTCTCTGTCATAATCTCCCCTGAGTGAACAAAAAGTCAAAAACAAAGACGTAGTAATCTGCAAGTCTGAACCACAGAGAACCTGCTGTACTGTCCTTCTAAGGGAAGGTTAGAAGTGATGTCAAAACAGGAGGGCTGTGCTCTTCTAATCACACAAAGCTTAATGATCCACATCAGTTCTTGGCCCTTGACGGCATGGACCTTGAGACATGTTGGGTATTAACCCTCTCATAAGTAGCATGATTGGTTTCGGCCTCTTCAACAGTTCAGCTGTGTACCTCCCTTCTTAAGGCGGGAGAGACAACTACTGAACAGAAGAATCATACTCTAGTAGCCTCAGTTCCACCCAAATCTCAGTTCTCCGCACATAGGGACATTCAGTCCATGTTTCCCATTGACCAAAACAAACTCCTCTTCCCTATTCCTTTAGGTATCTCCCTGCTCAGTGTCTTGTTTAGACTATCTGTGTTGCTCTCCAGAAGCTGTCAGAGCTGCCCAGCTCCCCACAGGCTAGGCAGAGGGGCTGAGATGGGATTTAGGTATCTGACCGTGGCCTGAAGCAAAACGTCCAAGCATCCTGCCAAAAGGTAACAATTGCTCAGCTCTGCTCACCTGACCCATCATGCATCCTTGATCCAGCCAAAAACTCACCCAGTCCTGGGGCTATCTGTGCCTACAAGCTTCCAGTAAACCTTTCGGAGCACAGTGTAGGGAACACACACTCCTCAGGCATCTCCCCATGAGTGTGCCAGGCCATTAAAAATGTTTCTTGTTCCCAGATTGGAAACATTTGACCTGCTGAGAGAAATCAACCTTTGGCATGTCCTCCCTTCAGTCCTCCCAACCCACACTTTGTTTTCATATTCTTTGCTATCAGTGAAGACATTTTAACAAGCCACAGAAACGTTCTGGATGAATTTGCTTAGTTAAAAGCATTTCTGAAACTACACTGTAAACAGAGAGCTGACTCAACAGCAGTACTTCCTAAAACCTCAAGTACTCAACAGTAAGTTACATCCAGGAAACAAGATGGTTTTAGTCATAAAAAATCAACTCTACTCACATATTGGGTATTTCTGTCATCTATGTGAGACGCAGTAGTAAGTAGTCAGACCTCTTTTGTGTTATTTGCCCATTGCCTTAGCATGCAGATGAACTCTAGAAAAGTAAAATCTAATTTAATAAGCCTATTATAACAACATGAAGGAGACAACTTTCCCTCTTGCACTCCAAGCAATTTAAAAAATATCTCTGAAACCGCCTACCTATGTTAGCTTTCCAGCCATCAGCTGACACAGGATGGCAGTGGCAAAAGCCAGCAAGTTCTCTCCAGAACTCTTCTGGAGATGCATTGATTTGGGCTGGGATTTAGGATTTTGGGTCAAGCTAGATGTCCAGCCAGTTTGTACCATCACAGCAGCATGGAGCAATTTCAACATTATTGAAAACACATGGACACTGGAACTCAAACAGCAGAATACTGGAAATAAACTGAATGGCATAACAGATCTCTGAACACACAATCCAAACCTGTCTCCCCCCAAAAAGATGCAAAAGGATCTACCCATTAAAATGGGAATCTTTTGCTGGGTTCAAGCACCAGCATCAGTGTCAGATAAAGCACAGACGGGAACACTGGGACGAATACAGAGTTCAGACCACAGTCCAAACATGAACCCTACCCCTGAGGTCTTGGGTCATATATGGAAGCAGTGCCTGCTGTTCCCTCTGCTTGGATATGTTCCTATTTCCTACATATCCCACTACGTAGGCTTAACACTTACAAAGAGAGCACGTATAACCAATTGCATGAAGTTGTCTTTTCTCAAGGAATAAACATGCTAAT
>VYXH01012789.1:84960-98511 GCA_013397275.1 Burhinus bistriatus | reverse complement strand
GGGGGGGGGCGAGGGGGGGGGGGGGGGGGGCGGAAACAGGTATGACAGGCTCCTCCCACTTTCCATGCCTGTCTTAGAGTCAGGGGTTGCCATCAGGGCTTGTAAAACATTAGTAAATAACATGCAAAGCTTCTCAAGGGGAAAAAAAAGGCAGCAAAATGTTTTGGTAGTTGATTTGTTGTTTTTGTGAGCATTGTGTTATAAACTCAGAAATTGGGCTGTTTTCAAGTTTTTGCTTTTTAAAGGATAAAAAAGTGTTCCCTTTCAAACAGAGGATAGAAGTGCATTGAAAAAAAAAAAAAAGAAATGCATACTTTAGGAATGTTTCTCACAGGAAAAAAAGAAGACACTCCTACAAAGGACATATAAGGCAAAATTCGCAGGGGTCTAAGGCCATATGAAAGGAAACACTACAGCTTACCACAGTTCTCTGCTAAGCATACACCTAGCCTATCTGACTGCCTCTCCTCTCACATACAGCCAAATAAGCTGCTCCTAGGTGAAATGTTAGTAAGAACATACTATACTATACCAGACACAGCATCTTGACCTGGACTAACACTCTTATATCGACGCTAAGGACATTGCTAAAGAAACACAGACCTTATTGTTAATCATTTCTTTTAGCAAACTTCCTTCACAGCCTGAGCTAAGCACTATATTAAATTGTGAAGAAATCACTAGAACTACTATGCTGCAAGTGACTTTTAAATCAAGTGCATCAGTTATACAGTATTTAGCACTGTGCTGTAAAGGGTGGTAAATGGAGGTGTCATAAATATCTGACTTTATCATCTGTTGACTCATAATCCAGATGCCAATGGGATATAAATCATGTAAAGCATGTTTCCAGATTAGGAAAGTCTGACTGTTCGCCATTGTTCTAGCAAGCCACATTATTTCTTTGTAGGATCAGGAGTGCCCTCTGATGGTCAGTATCTGTTACTGGGAAGCAAGAGTTGGCTGGAAAGTGGCACATCCTAAATTGTCTGTGCAACACAAGATGTTCTCACTTCCTGCACTATACACTTAGGGTCTCCTGTATGCTTAAATATTTCGATAACCAACCTTGTTTTGTTGGGAATAATTTTTTGCTTATTTCTCTTTCCATTTCAGTTATTTATATTTATGGGTGCACACACACATCAGGGATGCAATCACAGCACTGCTTATGCATACATCTAGTTTTAAAAGAAGCTCAAAGAAATTTCAAGCACAATTCAGAGGATTTCTATATTAGGCTCCAAGAAAGGTCTTGAAAGGCTCTGACAAATTCAGACACCTGGAATTTCTGATATTCAGCTGAATATCAGAAAACAGGATATAACTGGAAAAAACAGGCAAGCTCTCTTAGGAAGTGCTTATGTGTCCAAGAGCTCACATGTATTTTTCCAACTATGTAACCTAATCTAATAAAACCTGTTAACTCTGTCTACAAAGCTTACCTCACTTACATCCTTAGAACATCACATCTAGAACTGTGAGAAAACAGGAAATCCATTTTTTTTCCCCCTTCACTTGTGACTTTACCTGTCCTTCAGGTATTCAGCATCTGAGGGTTACTCACAATTTTAAATTTCATCACCTGTAATATCAGCTGTCCTTTTAAAATAGTTGGTAGCTGGAAAAGAGCCACAGACTTGGAGCTTTCTGTGAAGTCAACCACTATGCCCACTACATCTATTAGATTCACATCTCTGCCTTCAACTGGAGGAGTAGCAGGACTGGAGCTAACACCATTAGTGAGACAAAATCGCCCCAAACTGGTATCAACCATACACTTTCCCTATTATACACTGGAAAATTATATGCAAATTTGCAATATCCAGGCCCTTATAATATTCATAAGCAGCACCTTAAGGTTAATACTAGCCTGACCGCCTGAAGACTCTTAAAAATAGTCAAGCAAAATACTAAGAATTGCACATTGTTTAATAAGTTACAAGTGCAAACACCGACCAATTTCAGTGCAAACCCAATTGCTTAGACTTGCAAAGAAGGATGGATACCATTGAGGGACGTAGCTGGGGAGCAGAGAGCTGTGTGCATTTTCGCTACGTTTCCATCGCCACTGTTGAGGTGCAAAGGCAGCTGCCATTTTGTTCTAGGTCTGTTGCACTCTGTTTGCAAAGAGAGACCCACAAGCTCCGCTCTCTCACGGCTACTTTATCTTGTTATTTTTGTAATCTAAACCAAATGTCATTTTCTCTCTGACGATGAAAGCAGGAGAGAAAATAACAGCTTTGCATGAAAGAGACCAGCAGTAAGCCTTTTCCATGACAGCTTTTACTTCGCTTTTAGATCTACTGCAGAACCCCAAATATTTCAAAATACGGCAATACTTGGGAATTATGATTGGAGTGCCCCTCTTCCACCTGGGATTACAATCGGCTGAGACTCAGACTGGGATTATCCCGACATTGACCCCGAGTATGAGGCAACATCCATTTCAAAACATCTCTGTCTCTCCTGTGTGGACCCCAGCAGCCTGGCTAGCCCCCACATGGGAGCCCATGATGCCGGAGGCTCCCCCGGATCCGTCAGGGCTCTCCCCCTCCCCAGCCCCGCGCCNCCCCCCCCCCCCCCCCAGCCCCGCGCCCGCGGCCGGCCCAGCCGCCGCGCAGTCCCGCCGCGGCGACAGAGGGGAAGCGCCCGCCGCGTCTCTCGCTCCTCACAGCGGCTCCCGTGCAGAGCTTCCTACCGCTAGTTTTGCCTCCTTCTGAAGGAAAAACTGTTCAACCCCTTGGCCCCGAGGGGCTCCTCCATCTCGGAGGGGGCCGGAGGGGTGCTCCGGAGCGAGGGCGGCAGGAGGCAGGGGCCCTGCTCGGGCCGGGCGGGGGCGGAGGCTGGCGAGGGGCTCCCGCCACTGCCCGCCCCGGGTCCGGCTCTGCCCAGCGGCCGCTCCTGCCTCGGCACCAGCCCCGCAAAGAGGGAGCAGCAATTCCCCCACTAGAGGCGGGGAAGGGGAAACCTACTGTTTCTTCTCCGCTGCCTACGTCCCCCAGTTAGCCAAATGCCGCCTAATGAAGTGTCACGCTAACGCTCCCGCCTGTCGTCCCGTCCCAAGGCTTCAGCCTCCGCCACGGACGGCCGGTCACGCCGGGCTACAGGAAGGAGGCAGCGGTGGCAAGACCGAGCCACGAGAAGAGCCGGAGCCCCCTCTCATGGAGACCGGAGGAAAGGCGCCCCGAGGACCAGCCTCTCCCTCCCGCCGCCGCCGCTCGTCCGGGCGCCCTGCCGCGGCCCGGGACCCGCGGTGCGCCGCGTCCCCGCAGAGCGAGCGCCTTTCCCAGCCGCACGGCGCTCCGCCTCGCGGCTGCCAGCCGAGGCTCGGGGGCTCAGCGCCGGGGAGGGCGTGTCGCCTGCTGCCCGCAGCGATCCGCCCCGCGGGGGACCCACACCCGTGACGGCTGTGGAGTGGCGGGGACGGAGGTGGGCGGGGGGCGCCGCTGAGTTGCGCGGAGGGCAGCGGAGGCAGGGTCAGCCCTTGCGGGGAGCTTTGGCAGCACCTTACATATACTAAGCGGGGCCTCGAGAGCGTGCAGGGCAATGGGAGCTGGAGCCGGGGCACCCGGCGTTGCCTGTAGCGCTCTGCGCCCTCAGAACCCTTGGAAAAGGCGGGAAAACGGCCCGGGAGGGACCTGCTACCGGCGCCGCCATTTTGAAGAAGCTGAGGTGCCGTGCCAAGCCTTGGGGCTTTTCTGTGTACTTGGCACCTCCCGGGACTTGATCCAAGCCCGTCTGAGTCCAAATCCTGCCTCACGGCCTAAATGCTTCTCCACGTTTGTTTTGTACTCTCTTGTGTTCATCCCAGGCGGGGTTGTTGTCGCCTACAAGGCTGCTGTAGTGGGTAGGCCTGGTTGGTAATTTGCACGCACCGACCCCTGGCTACTGCTTGTTGTAGCTGTGGAGGAAAGGTTTACAGCACAAAACTGGAAGTCCTGCTCTAAAACCAGTCAAAAAGGCAACGCTTTAAACATTTTTGTGAACCAATAATCTGAATAGAAAATAAACCAGGTCCACTGAAAAATGGAAAGGATGTTTTATTTTGACCTTAACATTTTTCCACCCATTTCAGCATAAATTACCTAAAATTCCTAATGTGCACTTCCAAATTTAAAAAAGTAAAAAAAGCTCAATTTAAAATGTGAAACGAGTTATGCTGGTAATTCTTAGCACCTTTCCACACACTTTGGTTGAGATTAATGGGAACTGATCCTTATAGCATGACATTTTGTTCCAAAAGTCAGCATTGTTTAGTGGAAAAAAAAAAAAAAAAAAAAAAAAAATAATAGTCACTACCACTATTTGGCATCACAAATACCAAGAGATCCCAGTTCTCCTCTGAAATCCCAGTGTCTCTGCTATCTACACTTATCTCCTTAGTATGCATTACCTACTGTTATTTTTCAGCTGTGGCGGTAGCATCTCAACAGGCAGAATAAGCACATAGCTGCTTAATAAAAACTTTCCGAAATGTGAGATGGATCATGAAAGGGATGAGCTAAGGGGAAATACTTGTAATTTTCTAAGAGGAGCTTCCTGGCAGTCATGCAAAGCTGTATGGGAATAGCTCAGAAACATCAGCTGGTTTATGAGTGTGCAAAATAATACGGCAAAAGAAGAGGTCTACTGGGTCCTTCCAATGTTCCTGGCCTTCAGGGATCAGGAAGTGCTTATGTTACGGACAGCGTCACAAGGAAAGTACCGGAGGTGGAGCCAGGGAAAGACTTATAGATTTTTGAGGTTCTCCTATAGTGAAATCTTTATCACTTGAACTTGTCCTGAGTTTTTGTATAATAAAATACTGCCTTCTGTTGCTGCATAGCACTGGAGCAAAATTAATTCCATTTACAGTTTTAAGGGATCGGAGTATCACCAGCTAAGTAGTATGACACCATTCTTGTGTGAACACATGGTTTAATTTTTTTAACCCAAAGTTTGACTGGACTTTCTTTTTATAGGTGAGGCCTTTCAGATCCTGCGTCCTGTTCTCTGCAATAAATAACGAGTCAGAAGTGCAGCATTGTACTTTTGTTTTGCTTGTCATTCTGCTGATGGAATCTTCTTTTTCTTTGCTGACAATTCAGGTCAAACAGGAATCAAACGCATTAGACATGAGAAGTACAGAATTAAACACAGTCCAGAAACAGAACACCGTAGACCAAAAGGTAGTAAAGTCCCTAGCCGCTGGGATGGATGGACTTTAATTTGTCAATAATTCATCAGTGTTATGGAGGAGAAGTATCAATAATAAAACGGTATGAAAATACCAGTCTTGTTGCTTTATGGACAAATCGACCTAGTCAGTCCAACACCTTGAATGAGGGGAGACTGACATGCAAACCATGGTCTACACATCTTTACCCTTCAGGCATGCCGAGGTGATGGCAAGATCAAAGAGGCTTTTGAAATGCCAAGTTCTGAGAAAGGAAATTGGGAAATATAACTCCAGAGTTAGCTGGAGGGGGCAGGGATGAGGGTCATGTTAGAAGGTGTTAACCACTGTAGAGAGAAGAGAGACCCTTATCCCAGATGGTGCAGACATTTCATTGTTGAAATATAACTGCGGCCAGCCCATGTTATAAGGTAATGAAATCTGTCACAACTTGAACATCAAAAGCGGTCACAGGCTATAAAGGAACGGTGTTTGTGGGACCCGTAGTGACAAGAAACGTCGGACACTAGAAGCTGTGTCTCTGAGACGCTGTAGTCAAGAGGATCAGAAAGGAGAGGAAGGAAGAGATTGTCTTGCTGACAGCTGCCTGAGGATAGGAGCGGAGGACAAGTAAGATATTGCTTCCTTTGTAATGAATCCAAGATGTACCTCCCTAGCCTGACATTTGCTGAGTAAACTGAGTTAGTTGCTCAGACAAGTCCTTTCAGTCCACTCCGGTTTTCTTATACATTCTTGGTACATTCTGTTTTAATTAGACCAGTTGAGTCCTTGATTGTTTGCAAATTTCATGCAGACTTTTCCTTAGCGGTGCTTCTAAGGAAGAGGAGCTACAGAAAGATGCCTGGAGCCTGTCATAGTTGGGATGTTTGGTCAAAGGGGCATGGACTGTGGAGAACTCTCTCACAAGAGATGGCACTTGCAGAACTGAGGTCTGGCAAACACAAAGGAAACACCTGGATGGTCGGGTGTATTTCCACTCCATCTTTTTTTCTTCCTCTAATTTTCTTATATCTTAGGATTTTAGTATAATGGAAGCCAAATCAGAAAGAGGGATGTCAGTCAGCTTTCATGAAAACCAGTGCTGCAAAGTAGAAATGATTTGTGCTGAAACTGTACTTGTACTGAAAAGTGCTGAATACAAACTAATTGCAGGAAAATATGGGAGGGGGGACTAAAAAATGCAAGTGACAGAACTAGCCGCATCCAGCAGAGTGCAGCATCACCCTAGACGAACAGTGCGTGAGCACGACAGCTGTGAACCGTTTGCCTTCTGATTAAATAATAGGTGTCAGTTGCAAATAAGCAAATCTCCCAGAAAAAGAATGATACCTTTCCATTTATGCATTTTGAATAATACTTAGGTGCTTTTAAGTGTTTCACTGTATTTTTCAATTTAAATGTTTTGCGAATGGAAAGTAGGAGAAAGAATCTGGGACTGGAATTGGAAGTGGGAGCCAGGAAGATCCAGGCCAGACACGTGGGCAGGAGTGGAGCATTAGCCAAAGAAATAATGAGTTGACTGGCAGCCTGGTAGTAGGGCAGGACATTGAAATCCTATGAACTCACAGGACTGACAGAGCAGATAATGAAATGAGAGATAGTACAGGCAAAGAGAATGGGATTAGTACCTGGAGCCAGAGACAAGAAAAAAACCAACAACATGCTGGAAGAGATGAGACAGGAGGGATCTAAGAGGGAAGGAAAAAGCAGAAAGGGTGTTCTGTTAACCAGTAAAGCCTATCTCTCTACAGAGGCCTTGGGATGTGTACGTGACACTATTCTGCTTCCTGCAAGTCTCTGCGAAACCCCATGTCTAACAAAGTATAATACTGCAACACGAAGGATGCGCTGTCTGTCATTTTGGCAGGAGTCAGCAGGAAGAGGTCTATACTGTGGATTTAGAGGTTCTACACTGACTGGGGTACCATGGAGATAATAATATGCTGCCACATGATAGAACTTCTAGTTTTGTTTTTGTTCTCATTTGCTTTTTTAAAAACCCTAGGACATTGCAGACAAAATGATTTTTAAAAACTTTGTTGAGGTCACAGAGTCAAATCTAGAAAAATCAGGCAATGCCAGCATTAAAATTGTTTTTACCCAGTCCCCTGTGAAAAGGCACTGTAATGGGGTCTTGAAGTACACAGCCACCTGCTATTTCTCCACTGGAATTCTGTTTCACTCTCTGTATGGAAAAAGCTTGGTTTTGGGGTGATCAGGTTTGTACAGTGAAGGAGGGCGCTTTCCCTCACTTTATACCTCATTTGTTGCAGAAGTACAAAGGACATAAGACATGAGACAGGGGTTTATAGAAGAAGGATGTTGTCATGGTTAGAGTCACTGAACAAACCCTGGGCAACAGCACTTTACTTCAGCACTTTTTCACCTTTGTAGGCTCGCCATGGTATTTGGGAGTTCACTTAGAAAAACTTTTGCTACTCACTGCTCACTTTTGCTTTCTAAGTGGTGATCATGTCATCTGGTGCTTGACTACCAAAGGCTACAGCTGCAGTTGTGCTTGAGAAAAGGACTACCCCCACCTGACTACTCTGAAAACCCATGTCTTAGGAGACTGAGGCTTGGGAAGGTGACACTTTTTATCTTAATTTCTGTGCATCATAAATCCCTGATTGGTAAAATGGTGATGAGGTCACTACATTACCTCAGAGGGGTGGTGTAGAAATTAAGTAACATTCTGATTAACACTGAGGTACAGCAGTGAGAGGTTCCATAGTCCGTCCTGCACAGTACATGAGTCAGAAGTCCAACTGAAAAGCATATTTTATGATCTTATAATTACAACCTGATCACAATACATATGCACAGTGAAGTCAAATTAACATTGTATGGCCAATGTAGGTTGTGAGATTTCCTGTCTTTTAAGATTATTGTACATCTTCATCTTAATTTTATATACCACTATGATGCATGTTATGTGTGTATAGGATTGCATATGTATGTCGAAAGGTATGCTTACCTCCTTGTATGCACATAGGATTTGCCTGACCTAACTTCAGTCATCTAGACTTGCTCCAGTCAGTAGAGATTTTATTCTAAAGTAGGTGCCCATGACAGGTAGGACACTTGTTATGACACTTGTTATGACACTTGTTAGCTGTTTCCTCATGGGAAATGTATTTAAGAACTAGATATTTTGCATCATGGCTTAAAAAAATACTATGATATTTCACATTGTTAGTGACAACCAACGTACTTTATTAATGGCAGGTGCAAAATATACAACTACCCGATATAACAGGACGGGCAAGAACAGACCCAGCTAGTGTGTGGATTTATTTTCCAAACTGTATTTTCTGACCAAGCAATAAATGCAGAAGTAAAATCCAACTGTGATCTCAAAACTCATTTTATTTTAGATTTCTACATTATCTTTCCCAGACCCTTTTTTCCATCTGATACTCTCCCCTACCCAATTATTTGTTTAACAGCCTGCTACATGTACTCTTAATCTGGACTGTTGAAACTCTGGCCTAAGTGCTCTTTTTTTTTATGTCCTGTCTCAGTGACACCTAACATCTGAGACACTTCTTGGGTTGGAATCTAAGCACTTCTGTAGAACAGGCAATAAATACCCATAATACCAGTATCATAATGGTTTCCAGTCAAATAGAACTGAAGCACTATATGCCAAAGATATGTGGCTGAATCTAGGCACTGCATCCAGGAGGTCTAAGCAATACTGGTGAAATGCACTTCATCTGCCTTGAGCCATGGTGTGCAGGTGCCATGGGAAAGGGAACAGAGGCTGAGGAAGTTATATCTGCTTTCGGCAGCAGCACAGGGTTCAAACAACCACACATGGTTGCTCTTCCATTCTAAGGGAAGAAGTAATGACCGTTCCTTACCAGCTGGAAGAGATGGTATTAGTCACTGGCCCCTTCCCACTGTACTGTGGGAAGGAAGGAGCGTTTTTTTTCTAGACGAGGTTTTTGCACATTTCTGACTAGCCATACTGCTTGAGAAACGTGTATAGAGGCCCCCCCAAAAATTTACAGCCGATAGATAGCCACTCTGCTTTTCCCTATCCCCTCAATGACATGCACAGAGTACTTAGTGAATTGTTCTCAATAAAAGCAAAGTACTTCACCTTTTGATGTTATTAAAGTAAAATCACTATACCAGAGATAAGGCAGTAGATATTACTTCAGGTAATGCCACGAGTCCAACAACAATTAGTGATATCAAGAAAAGAAAGAAATACAGTTGCATGAAAAGGGATTGAGTCTGTTTGGCCTAAGCATTACAATGAAAATTCATACTTGTAAGATGCAGGAGGGAGGGATATGGGATGAGGATCCCCAGTCTGCTAGGATGGAAATGAGAATGATGTCCAAAGGATTTACTGAGGGAATGAACAGCGTGGGGGATCATTCTGTCTTATAAGGCATACATAGGAGCCCACTGCCACAGTAGTGGGAGCGTACCCAAGGAGGAAGTGCATCTTGTTCAGCCCTGGAAAAGCAATGGCAGCATGTCCAGAGATTTTGTCAACTGGGACAAAATGAAGCCATGCACGGACGTGATTTAGCTGTACGAGAAGCCAATGACGTTGTTTTATGACACTGACAGTCTTCTGAAGCCTGCTGAGATAGCTCATTGTTTCTGGGTTCTCACTCTTGGGTAAGAAGTGGCTGACCTCAGTTTAGACTCTCTCAATCACACAGCTAGGACAGCAGAGAAAGCCCCTTTCTATGTAAAGGCTGAAGAGGGAAGTCTGGTTATTCCTGTAACAACTCCAAGCAGAGAAATGCCAGGAACCACCACTCCTAGCAGCTCAGTTGATTGCTGAGCCAGACCACCCTGGCATGCTTGTGGTAGAGGATGAGAAATTCCACGCACGTGGGATGTTTACCCAGGTGGCTGCCAGAGCCTGTGACAGCTCTTAGTCATGTTAGAGCCAGCCCCTGTGAAGAGAGGGCTCCCTTGGCCTTAGTGCCCCAAGTTCCTCCAGAAGGCATCCAGTGCAGCTGAGTGGCCCATTCTTGGCCCATTCCAGAATATTTTGAAAACAAGTATGTTGCAATGCCTGATGTGAGCTGCTGGACCCTGCAACAGAGATGCCATGAAGAAATACAGTGACAAAAGAAGCCTTTTACCGGATGCTTTCTACAGAAGCTCTGGCAATTACTTCTCGTAACATTTAACCCAAAAAGTCAAGACGTATTCATTATCCTTTGTTCTATGCTGGCTTCCAGAATAAGACCAAGAGCTCGTTGCCCATACAGCTCTGCTGAGTGACCTAGAGGAACAATACAGAGCAACCCACTTTCCAGAGGGAAACCACAACGAAAGAGAGGTAATACCCGTGCTCTCTCAAGGTGCTGCTGGCTGGCTGTGGAATTCATCCTTGTCCAACCAAGGTCTGCAAACTCTTCAGCCCATGTCAGACCCAGTCCTGTGTGAGAGCTTTGGAAATTATTAAAGAAGCTCTGGAAGAGCTTTCCTGAGACATACACCATACTGAATACAAAGACTGATCTCCACATCTCCACGGGATGCGCCGCTGACATCCTGGAGCATGGCTTAATTGCTTCTTTCAGAGGAACAAAAGGGTAGAAAAGACTGAGTCAACAGTTACTTTTTTCCTCTTTTTAGCCCTCTCTTTCTCATCGACTTGTTAGACACGCACTTTTTGGTGCCGTCTTGTCTCCTCTAGCTTCAGTTCCAGCAGCCTCAGGTGTATTTCTGTGCATTTTCACAATGTTATGCTTTTCCTTAAAACATCAGTGGTAGGCTGGAGAGTCTGCAATAGGAGCAGGTGATTAAGGTATCTAGTGCACATCCTGTTATAGTAGCACATCCCTTGGCTCAGATATCCCTGCTCTGGGCATCCCGGCATGGTTCTGGAGTAGGCCCTTTTAGCACAAGGCTGGTCCCACATGTTCTCCCTCTTCTTGCCTTAATTAATATCCAGGAACCTGCTTCCCAGGATAATGGCACTGTCGTCACAGAGCCCTTCCCACTGCAAAAGGATGCCTATTTATGTGTCTGATCAGCTCGTAAATGAACATTGCATGAGATGAGATCGTCACGGAATGAGAATGAGAAGCTTGATAAGGGAGACACCTTGAACAGCCAACGCCAGCATGCATAAGAGTCAGGGGGGACCCCCCACGAGTACTCCATTGTCCATCCCTGATACATGAGGTGCAGTGTCTTTTCAGGTCAGCCCAGGCTGTTTCTGATATGTTGTCCCAGACCAGACTAAAGCATGCCTGTTCCAGCTGTGAAGAGCTCTGTGGAGTTTGGGGTAGGGCTGTGCTGTCCAAGCCAAAGACAATATTTTGGAAGCAAGTACCTTCTGCTTCCTTTGGGTTTTTGCCGTGTCTCTGTGTTTGCACAGAGCTGCAGTGGGTAGAACCAGCATCTGTTTTGAAATGGTGTGGCTGGGGACAGTGACTGATGAGGAAAGAAGACAAGGCCGAACAGATGCAAAGGAGATAAATGGTGTTTGGTGCACATATGCATGCAAGCCTGGTCATTGAGAAACAGAGCGACTGGCCAGAGTTGTCTTTGTTTCTTACACAGCTGACTTCCGTGGAGATTTGGGCCACATGGCAATGCTGGTGTTACTATTTGTCTAGCAGGTGCAGAGCAGGGCCACTGGATCAGGATGAAGTGGGTGCGACTGAACTCAGGGCTGGTGCTTAGTTTCTACATGTCACAAGCTGTTTCAACTCATAAAGTCAGTGGAGATCTAGTCAGCACAGGGAATGCGCCCCAAAGAGCAATCCAGCAGACCAGCCATGGCACGAGACACTCAGTTGCCCGAAAAGAGACATCCAGACAGCCACATGAGGCTGGCAGATATCACGCAAGATCTACACAAGATCTTCCTTTCTGGAGGCAGACCTGGAGACCACCAAACAGCACCAGCACTTTTATTGAGGTGATGAGTCCCAGCTGGTGTGTCTAATTTAGGATGATCGGATCAGTCTCTTAAGTGCCAGTGACTGTCCCAACAAGATTTCCACTGGCCACCATGAAAACTTAAACAAACAGCCCCGAGGCTCTGCACATGTAGGCACCTACTTGTGAACACCTCAATGTGTCTTGGCTTTGAACTGAATCCCAGCCAGGCTGTCACCACGGGCCAGTGGAGGGGGGGGAAGCGCAGCCAACGGGGATGTGAAAAGGAGGGGAGGAAGCACAACTCCAGTTTTTGCTAGCGCAGGTCTTGCCTTTAAGGGATGGGGTAGGTAGGGACGGGATAGGTAGTGCATAGCGCAGTCATGCAAGGGCATGAGAAGATACCACACAGCTGTTTTAATTCAAGTCACGTATGGGAGCATGGGGACAGCGGGAGCATAGCCACATAGCCATCACGGAAAAAAATACAGGTTCTTTTACTTTCCAGCCATCTGAAGAAACAAACAGACCAAATGAGTTCAGATTCCATCCCGCAGATTTTGGGTACCCAGGAAACTGGGGCATGACATCATCCAGCGGAAAGGAGACAGCAACTCGTACAGCCTCTGTAATGCTGTAAGAAACCCTCATTCTCTACATAGTGGGGAAGCTTCTGTTTTTAAGAAAAAAATTGACCAGTAGGTCACTGCTTACAGTGTGCAATTGTCCAAAAGTTGCAAGAAAGTATATAGAAGTTACAGCACTTCAAAAGCTAACTTTGAAGAATTTCTTTCTCCAGATAATTTTGTCATTTAATAGTGGTTGAAGGTGTGGACCCACGCAGTGGATGCATGACTTAAGAGAGCAGATGGGCCCACCAGTTAGCTTGATTTACCAAAGTGGCGATCACCCCATGCTGTACCCCAAACGAGTTGTTTATTTAAGGCATTGGCAGGTTTTCCCCTCGGTGTGTGTATGCCAAACCGCAGCTAAAAGCTTAGCTTTTAACCACGGAAGTGCAGTCTTGAAAGCCATTCATGAGTCTACACTAGAAGTACTAGAGCTATAATTAAATCAACTCTTAAAGTAGTGTAACTCTTTTTAGAGCTGAAATAGCACTCTTCGTTTTAAGCGTTGTTGGAGAAAGAGGAGGAGAGAGATTGAGTGGAACCCTTAAAATAAACATTTTCATGCGAGGGTTTGGAAACTTCTTTCAGCGTACTAAACATTCACTAAGGCTTCCTGTCAGCATTGGAGTTTGTCCTTTCGCTGCTGGCTGAATTTCCGTCTCGTTTGACCTCCAGTAGCCGGCCGAAAGCCCGTCTCCAACCCGGCGGCAGCTGTGCCGTGGTGAAGGACAGCGGTGGGGAGGACGGGACAGCGGGGGGCTGGCGTGTACGCGGGCGCAGGACGGCGCCCGGGGCTTAGAGAGCCCCGAGGACGGGCGGGCAGCGGTGGCACCGGGAAGGCGCCCGGCAGCCCCGCCCCAAGCCCTCGCACAC
>VYXH01012789.1:69065-84917 GCA_013397275.1 Burhinus bistriatus | reverse complement strand
GCGGCGCGGGCCGCGCACCGCAACGTACTGCTGCTGGACGCCGGGGACCAGTACCAGGGCACGGTGTGGTTCTCCCGCTTCAAGGGCCGGGAGGCGGTCCACTTCATGAACCTCCTGCGCTACGATGCCATGGTAAAGCGGGCCGGGGGGGGCCGGCGAGCGGCGCGGTGGGGGGCTTCCCCCCCCTCCCTTGGGTGCTGGGTCTATTCCTGCCTTTCCTCTCCTGCTGCCGTTGTTTGCATTGCCGCCTCCTTGAGTGCGTGGCCTTGCATGAGAGAAGGTTGTGGGTCACGCTAAAAAATCGTGGTCAAAGGTGGCCAGGAGGTAAGCAAGGAGAAGAGGAGCGATGTGCTAGGCAATGGGCACCCGGCCGAATGAAGTGGTGAGCTGGCAGCCCCACGGGCAGCCAGAAACTGGCAGCTGATGCCAAGGCTACAGAGAGGAAACGACAGTGATGCAGTGGAAGAGCTCCCCTTGGGAGAGGCAAGGGCTTGGGGCGGGCTGGACAGGCTCTGTTGGAGAGGGGTCGGCAAAGGCATGGAAGCAAGCCCAGCAAAAGCCAGGCAAGGACCCTGGCCCGCGATGGAGGGGTTAGCCCTGGCCAAGGGTCGCAGCCTGCGCTGCCGGCTTAGGTCCTATGGGAAGGGACAGATGGCACATGTTGGCAGTGCTGTTTCAAAGGCTGAGGATTTTTAGTTTCCATCAGTCGCACCCTGGTCGTGTGGTCATGACAGGGCATAAGGTGCTGTGTGCAAGTGGTTCAGGGACAGTAAGAGCACATCTGTGAGGGAGCTCTCTGAGACGGTGCCAGTCCCACACCTTTACTCTGTCTCTTCTGGGCATCCGAGTGCTGAGAGGAAGGTAGAAGAATTTGAGACTGAGGTTGGGGGATGTCACTCCATGTCCTTAAATCTTTTGTCTCAAGGCAATAGCCTATTAATATATAAAGAATTATCATGGCTTATTTTGCTTGCATACGACCCCAGAAAGGAGGAGAGAGATTAAAGTTATGTTTGAGGGTGACTGCATATTTATTTCATCCCAATTGACAGCTTGAGAGGAAAATCTGTGCATATCACATCCTCTGTCTTCATTTTTTTTTTGCTTTCTCTGGAAAGGACTACATTTTCCCTTCCCAGGTAAAAATGGCTTCACCCGTTTCTTCCCTCTGCCTCAGAACAGCTATGAAAGGGAAAGGGATGCCCGAGTGCACTCTCCTAGGCTAAGCACACTTCATACCAGACAGACAGGTCTGTAAAGGATGCTGCTCCCTGTTCACATGGCCTAATGGTCGGTTTCCTAATCATAAAACTAACATTAGCAGGGTTTTCCTTCTTGGTGGTGACAGGGAGGAGTGTGTGCATTCAGGACTCGTCCTCCCTGAGAGCTGGGGAGCACTTTGGAGTTCTGCAGCACAGAAATAACTCGAGGTGGTTTTTCCTACCTTTCTTCCCAACACTTGCTGCTGTCTGTCATTTCTCAGCCTTGCGTTTGCTGGTTTGACTGGTTTATGGGCAGGCAGGGAGCTTGTACAGTTCCTGATTGTATCACAAGAAAAAATTATTTCAGGCAAAACCAGCAGTGTTGAACTAGCGCTCAGTTTGAGAAAAACATTACGTAGGCTGCAGACTGGCTAGGAGATCCCATGAGCTTTTTTATCAGAATAAGATTAAAAAATAGTTCCACACCATACTGGACAGCCAGAGGCTTGTACTGGATGCTAATGCCTTAGGTGAAGTAGTCAACCACTTGCTCTCTGTGGAGGTGCTGCATGTTATAATTTGAATATTGTCAGTGGATAGAAGGGGACAGGATAGACTGAGAAGCCACAGAGGCTTCAGCACCTTTCTCTGCTACCAAAAGAGCCTGAGAACAGATGCCGGGTGTTGGGCAGCACTGCAGCATCCTTCTCTGTTCATCTGTCTGTGGACCATGGGGACTCTGCAGTGGGGATGGTGGCCGGGGGGGGCACAGGGAGCAAGGTAAGAGCCACACTGCACAAGGGTGAGCTAGTGTTTCTTTAAGCAAAATTTGGGAAGTCACATCCCTAACAGAAAGGGTGGGGATTACCAAAATGGTTAGAAGCAAGATACAGGAGTAGAATTACAAACAGGATGAAGGAGGGAACATGAGTCATAGAAGTTGTTGCAGGATGGGGGCAGGAGCCATAGGAAGATGTAGGGCAGCCTGGCAGCATTTGAGGTTTGTTCCACGAATGTGACAAATTTTAGTTTTCAAGTTTGCTTGTTTTTCATTTATGCTTATTATCACCTCAAGCCTATTTTCTCCTGTTTAGCTAGGTATTGCCTTCCAAATTTTCTTGGCACTAGCCTTGCTTTTTGGTGTAATTAACACCAAAATCCAAATTAAGTACCGCAAAGGCAGTAATTGGAGGAGTGATAGAAGTCTTCTAGTTTTGCTTCTAAGTTGCATCCTTCTGTTAATTTGTGTCCTGATTTTGAAATATTTTTAGCCTAGTTTCTTGTGAAAAGGAGGATTATATGATCACATGCTGTGTGCCTGAATATTTCTGCTTATTCCCCCTTGTGACTTCCAGTTATGTTGGCCAGTGGATTCAGATTTGGTGAAGGAATATCGCACAGGTACAGAGTCCTAGAAGCTCTGGGTGTAAGGGTAGGTAGGGAGAGTACAGGAACCCAAAACAGTCCACATCCTCCTCCCCAGAGGAGGACCTGCATCAAAAATAAAACTATATTGTTAGCCACCAGTGATTTCTCATGAACAAGAGACTTTATAACCACCCACACCATGGGAAAAAAATTGATGAAAGCTTGTATCCTAATGGATGTGAAATAATCCAAATGTAAGATACAAAGCCAAGAGAAACAAGGTTGGGTTAACTTGTTGGGTGTTTTTTGGTTTTGTTTTGTTTTTCTTTTTCACAACAAGCTAATGGCAGTTACATCCAGTTCAAATTCTTACTTTATTTGCAATCTTTTTTTTTTTTNNNGGGGGGGAGGTGTTTAATTGCATGTTTAGGAGGAAGAGAAGGCATATGCATCAGCCAAAAGGAAATAGCTTGTTACCATTCTGAGATGCTCTACCAGTCCATGGACATCTTTTCAAAACATAGTCAGGATCAAAATGAGTTTCCTTAGAGTGTTATTCTTTTTTTTTTTTTTTTTCAGTAAATTAAATTGCAGTTAGAATACGGTTAGAATATGGTTGGAGTGCATTGTGTCTTCCCAAGCCAGGATTTTCTTAAAGATAGTTCTCAGTTCTTTTGGAAAAGTGCTGCAGCAGCATGCAAACAATTTGGCTCCTTCCCTGGGGTGTGAGTAGTGTTCTCACTAGCGTCAGCAGGAGCAGTCGGTTGCCAATGCAAGTTACTGCTGATATCCTGATTTTTCCACAGGGCCATTGACTACCTGCCTGTGGGGACCAGGAGTCAGGAGTCTTTGCCTCCCCCAAAAGAAAGACACTGCCAGTCAGTTGATTGAAATACTGAGCTTCCATGCCTGTAGTGGCTTCAGGGTCCTGCTTGGGTTAGAACGTGATCAGCATTAATATAATCTGGGGAATAAAAGTTGGAAAAAACATAAGGGCTGTTTATCTAAGTAGAGCAGAGATGTATATAAGTCTTTTTAGAAGATGAATGCAACTTTCTCCGCTTAATCTTCAGAATGAAATTATGAGCATGCTTTTGTCTGGAAGAGTTGGCCCATTGGCTCTAGCACCCTTTTCATGCTCTGCTTCAGTTGCCACCTGAAAACTTGTACCAAGTTACGCTATTACCACGTGTCTATAGCTATGTCTTTTCCTTCACTAACACCTAAATATGCTACAAGTTTCTTGTGCATATTGTGCTTCTGCGAAGTTGCCGTCTATGATAGGTCTTGCTGGCTGTCACCAAACTTTCAGGCCCAGGCATGTGGCAGCTTAGGCTGAGCATGAAAAAGGGGCATGTAGGAGAAAGTTCCGTGGTCCTTTAAGGTAAGTCCATTTTTCTCTGCTTAACCAACCTAGAACAGCTAAACATTCTCATCTTGTTGGTATGACCTTGCTAGTAAATAAACTGGACTGCTCATTTTGCGTGATTAGTCTTAGCACTTCACAGTGTTATGCACACACCTGCATGTGTGCGCATGCACACACCTACCATGGATTGTCTGCGGAGATTCTCCTTAGTTGATAAACATTAGAGCTTCCCCAAGGTAATGGTATTGATGGTGGCTAGAAAATATTTTCTTGTTACATGTTAAAGCACACAAGAGCTCTTACTAAATATGAATTAAATAAGTTTTAAAAACTGTAGTCCAAGCACAAACTCTTAAAATGCATATTTTATTTGAAGATAACGAATATTGTCATTGGCATTTAACGTTTTCTTCAGTTTTTTTTTAAATGATGTATTTTCCGTACACAAAATACGTTTTCCTTTGTGGTTATTGTTAATCCTCTTTCTTGCAGTCACAGGGTGAAAAAACAGTGGGTTTTAATCTGGTATATGATTACACTTATTTAGATAGGTTTTACATTTCAACTTGCACATCTGTATTGATGTAAGAGAGTCTGAAAACCAAAAACCCAAAACCACCCCATTTCTGTGTTTGTGAGAAACAGGAATGTGCTGTTTTAGAAAAGGTAGGGCTTTTTTCCCTAGAACATAGACTTTGTTTTCCCAAACATACCTTGTGTATCATTTATGTGAGTATTTAGACTGAATATTGGAGGTAGGGGTCTTATATTTTCTTCTTGCTTTTCACAGGCTTTGGGGAACCATGAGTTTGATGAAGGTGTGAGCGGATTATTGGATCCTCTTCTTAAAAATGCTAATTTTACAATCCTGAGTGCAAACATTAAGGGGAAAACCCCATTAGCGAATGAAATGATGAAATATGTTAATCCTTTTAAAATAGTACATTTTGACTCAGAATCAGTAGGAATTGTTGGCTACACTACGAAGGAAACTTCTTTTCTTTCACAGCCAGGTATGCTTTCTTTAGTATATAAGTTTATATCCTTTGTTACTATTTTATTACTTGCCCACTTGTTTGAATCCAAAGATGAATGTTTTCAGCTGAAAAGTGAGAAGTTTGTTGTTTTGTCGGTATTTACTTGTGTTATTCAACTTTCTAACTGCCTGATTTTTAAACTGGAGAATGCTTGTTAACATTAAAAGCCATTTTCATACAGACCTGAATTATGTAGCATCACTGAATTGTCTAAGACTATAAGAAGGTCAGTGAGATTGCAGGAGAGCTGGGGGGACCTTTGGAGGTTTTATTGTTGTTTGGGTTTTTAAATTTGTATTCTTTTACATTTTATTGTTATTTACCCATTTAAACAAATGTTAAAACATGAATACAGCTTGTCTCGAGAGTGAAATGTGTTCAAACCAAGATATTTCTCTGTGTGTTGAAATTTTGCTCTTGGATGCCTCCATGCTCAAGCCCTAGTAAAAGCAAGAATAGCTTCATGTGTGTTTTTGAAGCAAAAGTTGCCCAAGATGTTTTTAGCCTCCCAAATAGTTCCAGAAATTAGACTACAGAAGGAACACCCTTTCAGCTTTTACCACAATTACTTCATTCATGAGTAAAATTAGAATTGATGAGGAAAAAGACTTCTCAATTTCTGACTATTTTTTCCAACATTTAAGGGTTTTTGGTTTGTTGAGGGTTTGGGGTTTTTTTAGTAAAATAAAATGGTCTACTGGAATGAGAAACACATTTAAATCAGCTGTAGGAGATCTGAGTCACTGCCTGCTCAAAGCTCAGCCCCCCTCTGACAAAATCAGACTTTCTTCCCTGGTTTTTGCAGTAGGGATGCCCTAAGCACTGGTTTAAACTGGTTTGAAGTATTTTCCACATTGACAAAGGACTTCATATTATTACTTCTCTTTCTATTGCTTATTAATAAAGAAGTAATGCATAGCTTTCTTGAGAAAAGGGGTATTCAATACTTTGAGGAAGTATTAGAATATGAAACTGTTCCTTCTGTGCTTTTTAATTCCTATGCTGTATGTTTACACTATCAGGAAGTGGACATCTGAGATCAGAGTAGACTTCTATATATCGCTTCTATTTTACAGTGATGTGGTTTTGGTGTCCTTCCTTTTTTCCCCCCTGCAACACTGAAAATTGATCTGTATTTTGTGTAGGCAATAGAATTTCACCTGTGCTTGAGGGCCCGAGGGTAGATATCTGACATCATGCTACGTTTGAAAAATGAGCAGACAGAAAATACTGTTCTTCATTAAGGATTAATAAAAAAGATCTCGGCTCTTCTTCCAAACAACTGTGTTGGTGCGGTGAGGTCATCAAATTAACTTTCTTGCAAATAAATAGACTGGAGGAAAATCCAGATAGTGTTGGAGTGTTTCTCTGAAGCATTTAAATACATTTCCAATAACATCTAGACATCATATTGAATGCCTCAGTATGCTGAGACATTATAACAGAGACCGCAACTAGAAGAAACAGTATTAAAAGGGAAGGCATGTTAGCTTCAGAGATGGAGCTGAAGCAGCCCTAACCTAAGTATATCCCACAGTGTAATTGAGCAACAGGCAGGGTTAATTCTAACAGCAACATTTCTGGTGATCAGAGTTTTTATAATTTTCTGCTTTGCCTTCTCAGTGTGTGGAGGAACATTTGGAAGCTTTGAAAATGTGAATTCAGGATATGTTAATGTAACTCAGTGACTATATGTCACCCATGACCACGCAGTCCTTCAGACTGATAAAATCATGGCAGAGGTGGGTTGGTGGCAAAATAATTATCAACCCAAGTCCTTAATTCAACGAATAAGATAGGTTGTGAATTCAGCACCTTGCTGATCTCTATACACTTCTTCCAGATGATTCAGTTCTCTCAGACTCTGCAGCAATTGCTTTGGCATGCTGTACACTCTCAGGGTGTTCTCAAGGCAAATAGGAAGCTTGAAAAGGCTGAAACCTGTGAATTCCTACATGACTGCTTTCCGTGGAAAGCTTTTGTGAGTGTGATTTCTTCTATTGTTAAATCTCCGTAACTTCCACGCAATTATGAAATTACAACTTGTACTTTTCATAGTCTGCTTAAAACAGTTATCAACATACTTGAACAGAGTATGAAGTCCTTAAATCTCAGTGTTTCCATTGTGAAAGAACAATTAATCTCTGCTGAAGGTACTGTTAATGTTACTGTTTGGAAACCATAGGGATGGGAAACTCTTAGCACAATTTATAGATTACAGCCAATTGGCAGTTTTTTGAAAGTTCTCCTCCATTTCAGTATATACAGCTATCTCAGCTGAATGCCCAGCCAGTCCTGCAAGAGTTGTTCATGGCTTGGCACATCGACAGAGAGTTGTGTATGTGTTTGCTTTGCACTGATAATCTCAAGATCATCTTTCTAGTATTTGATGATACCAGCTCACTTGCTTTAGTTCTACAATGATGTTGTAAACCCCACAAAATAGTTAATGTCTTTTATCTGTCCTGAGAGATGCTACATCTGCATTTGGTGCTGTGAAATAATAGATCTCATTTTGTCCATTGTCTTTTTGTGTAAGGTGGAAAGGCAAAGCTGCTTACTCTGTAACCCTAAAGGCAGCAAAATATTTACTTAAAACTGTCAACTTGGCAGAGTTTTCTATAAGGGAATTTTAAATTCCATTTATTCCACTTTATTCTGGCACTCGCATAATATTTTTAACATGCAGCCAGTTCTTTTTCCTTGTTCATTTATAGCACAGTGTGGATGTTTTATCTGAAACTCTACCCCATCTAAAATGAGAAGAGAATGTCACATTAGTTTAATGCCTTGAACGCCATGGAAGAAGTTAGCCTGCAGGCAACAGCGTGCTAGCTCAGATAGCAGCTCGCTCTTGCTCTTCATTTAGAGAGCTCAGCTCTCTTTACAGAACTGGTCCCCACACCGTGGTGTGCATGGCCATTGTAGCTGGTCCATGGGTGGTGAGGTGAGCACGTGAAGGGCCTACGGTAAAGGAGCGTTTCTCAGACTTCACCTTTTGCCAATAGCTCTGCATCAGGCCCAGCTTCTGTCAAGCACAAGGATGTACAAAGAGGGGCTGAAGCTGGTGGCTTCCTTTAGCCTGGAGAAGGAAGGCTAAGAGGGAACTAAGTGCAGTCTTCCACTGTCCTAAGGGGGTTTATAGAGAAAACAGGGACAGACTCTTCCCAGAGGGGCACAGAGAAAGGACAAGAAACAATGGGCTGAAGTCGTACCACAGGAAATTATGGTGAGACATAAGGAAAAAATTTGTCACGGTAAGAGCAGTTAAGCCATGAAACAGGTTGCCCAGCGAGATTGTGGAATTTCAACTTGCTCAGACAAGACTCTGAGCATCCTCATCTGGCTTTGAGTTCCTGCTTTGAGGGGGTTTTGGACTAGATGGCCCCCGGAGGTCCCTTCCAACCTCAATTAACTTATGACTCTCTGATTCTAAGAAGAGGTCCACAGGAAGAAAATGTGGGGATACGCTGCACAATTCGCTCTGCAATGTGCAGTACAGAGATTCCCTCTGGCAGTGACAGAACTATTCAATGGGTGTGGTGGTGAACCAATTTATGTAACCCTCTTCTATCTGTTCCATTGTAGCAGCTTCCTCTTCATTTCCTGAGACATTTTGCAGTGGATTGTGAATTCGTTTCACTCCTCCCTTTGTTATGAAATAATGTAAATCTTCTGACTTTAAAGGCATATTTCAAAATGGTTTGATCAAAAAACTCTGCAGGAAGGAGAGGAATGAGGTAGAGGGGAAATTGGTAGAAATGTCACTCAGTTGTCTTCACCGGAAAGTTTAGGATTACAGTTTGTTGACTATTCTTAATTCTATTCTTAAAACTTTGTCAAAGAAATTAGCCTCTTGCATAGGAAGTCTTTTTGCGCAACCCAAAACACTGTGCCCAGGATGAAAGCGCATGTTTCTCTAGTGCTCTTGTAACTGTTTGTCATGTTAGAGTAACTTCAGTAGGCACAGAAACTTTGCAGAAAGATTGCGAGTTTCCCAACATTGTGGTCCAGAGAACGTTTCTCCTTTCTAGACTTTCCATTCTTTATGTTCTTGTTTCAGGATGGTAGCTCAATTTTGTGCTGTGCTGTATTGGTATTACTGAGAGCGGTTCATACTAGGTGAGATAATTTGTGTAAAAAGGCAATTCAGAGTTTAGTGCAGAACTTTGAAGAAGCTGCTATTTAAAGCCTTGGGTGGGGGGGAGAATGAAATGAGTGTGGAGTAAAAAGAGAGAGATTAACTTAACTCTGGAGAAGATAGAATATCTCAAAGAAATATAATTTGGGAAGAAAAAAGCTTTCTAGTACAATACAAGTGTTTATACTGAAACACTTACTGACGTATTGTGTTTAAGCACACAGGTGCTCCTGGCAGACTGAAGAACACCACATCAGATCAGGAGCTTGAACCAACTAAGGGCATTTGAAAGCCACTGACATTCAAAGTTCCATTAATTATACAGAATAGTATCTGATATCAACTACTTCTTATTTTTTTTAAACTAGTAATTAAGGTGCTTTGTAAATGCATTCATGTTCTTTTTTTTTTTTTAAGGGGATGATATAGTCTTTGAAGATGAAATTGAAGCATTGCAAGTACAAGTGAATAAACTTACTGCTATGGGAGTGAACAAAATAATTGCACTAGGACATTCTGGTTTTACTGTGGACAAAGATATTGCCCAAAAAGTGAAAGGAGTGGATGTTGTAATTGGAGGACATACAAACACATTTCTTTATACAGGTATTTTACTTCTTACTAAAATGTTGCTTCTAGAGCAAAGCTGAAACTCTTTCTCTTTAACCTTGGAGAACTTTCACAAATATAGTTTACTGCTGGCTGTACTGGACCAGATTCATAGCTGGTACCTATCCATAACTTCCATGGAAGAAACTAACTTAAAACAGTCTGTGAGCAAGAAGTGCCCTAACTCACTGAAAGATTCCTTAATGCTGTGGAAGTTCAAGGTGACCTATACAAAGTGGGACAGACAGAGGAACAAAGGTAGTAATACTGGTAAATTACTGCCAAACATATTGTACGTGTTTCAAGCTTGCACATATAAAGGAGAGGGGTAACGGTTTTAAACTGAAAGAGGGTAGATTTAGAATAGATCTCAGGAAAAAATTCTTTACTGTGAGGGTGGTGAGACACTGGAACAGGTTGCCCAGAGAAGTTGTGGATGCCCCGTCCCTGGAAGTGTTCAAGGCCAGGCTGGATGGGGCTTTGAGTAACCTGGTCTAGTGGAAGGTGTCCTTGCCCATGGCAGGGGGTTGGAACTAGATGACCTTTAAGGTCCCTTCCAACTCTAACCGTTCTATGATTCTATGAATTAAGATGTTTACGTTTAAACTTGTATGTGACTTAACCAAAAAAATCAATCATATAAGACTTCAAAAGTGATCTGATGTTTATTTTCAGTAGAATCTGATTCTGTATTCAAAGATCTCCATTACCTCTGCCATTAAAAAACTTTTCCCACGTTTCCTGTGTCTTTTTCAGTCCCTCTCTGAATCTCTAACTTTATTCTTCTTTTCCCTAGAGGTAGACATCATTCCAGAGATAAACAATGTTGATTTGATTTCTTCCACAGCAATGCTACTTTAGGCAAATCCTGCCATCGGCAGCTTCTCCAGTGCTACTGCCTTCCCTGTGCCAGCGTATCAGGACACAAGTAAAAGAATAGATGGGGTTTTTTAAACCATTAAAGATAGCTCATTAAATTTAGCAGAAACTTCATTAACTGGTTGAGAATATAACAGCAACTTTATGTAATTTTCAGCAAAATTTCCCTTGTGCCCCAGTCACAGGGGTAGCACCACATACCCTGGGAACTTAACAACTTAAAGGTTTTGCACTGTCCGTTTCATCCTCTCCTCTCCCTACTCATCTCCTCTTGCTTTCTCATGCCTTTTTTGTCTCATCCAGGCTCTCACCTTTTACTGTCCCACTTGTTAAAGAGAAAAAATTGCATGCTACAGTTATACATTAAACAGTTCGGAATTTCTCTTGAATTTGGCCATAGGGAATAACTTTGACCACTAAGCTGGAGCCACAAAGCATTTACACATCTACGTACAAGTCAGAGGCCACAAACACTTAGCACAGGGGTGCAGCAGAGAAGTGTCCAAACTGGAACAGACGACACGACCATCCATCCCAACGTCTTGTCTCCAAGAGTGACCAAGGGGGAATGGTGAGGGAAGAGTGGACAAGCCCGTGGAGACGCTGTACTCAAATGTGCCCCCACCTCCCAGCAGCTTGCAGCTCAGAGACTTCCCAAGCCAGAAGTGGTGTCTTGCTATTTACTAGCTCTTGCTGGAACTTCTCTTACCTGAACTTGCCCCATCTCCCTTTGACTGCCTTCAGCCTTCACAACAGCCGGTGGCAGGGTGTTCCACCGCTGACTGCACATCCTGCAGGGACCTTTCTCTTTTGTCTGTGTGCAGCCTGCTGGTGGCATTTTTCAGCCGTTTTATTGGATTATTTTTGAGATGGAAAAACCAGGGATGCATGCAGTATTCAAAGTGTGCATTCATCATGGGTTTGCGCAGTGGAACCCAGATTCTTCTGCACAGCCTTGTTGGTTATCGCCTGTAGAGAGTTTGTGCCTCAAAGCGGTAGCCATAGTAGTCAAAATGCCTTATTGGGCATGGTCCAAAGAGGGGCCACGGTTCACAATTTGGAATCGTGATCTGAAGTCTTCCGGGAGCTGAGATATCTGAGTTCATATCCTGTCTAGATCCGTAGGAGTTCACATGCACATCTTATCATCCCAGAGAGTACCCTGCTGTCAGACTAGACCACGTCAAGCTGTTCCTTTTCTCCCTGTTTGAAGCTGTTCAAGATTCACAAGGCCAGAGAGACCACGTAGAATGGGACTCCGTAGCCTTCTGGTTAAAGACCTCAGCTGGAAGTGGGGTCTGGTCCCTTTTCCAAGGGCTGTACTGTTTTGATAAAACAAGTCTATCTTTTTTATTAACATTGGAGAGGTGCAAAAAATAAAAAATAAGAAGAAACATCACTGGGGGAGATACACCAAAAAATATGTATCCACTTACTTAGTCACAATATATTTTTTGACAGAATATCGTCTGAGTCTGTAATTTTTATTCCAAGTGCTGAGAAGCACTTGCTAATCTGTCCAGGAGCACCATGAGTGAACCATTTTTGAACCATTCCCTTGAGTCAAAGCCATCAACCAACATTCACAATGAAATAGCCACATCTGTGGAGGTGATTCGACTGCAGAGTGAAACATCTAATTTTAAGTGTCTCTGTGTGTGTGTCTATGCCTATACATTAAGCCTATAAACTCTCATTTAAACCAAGAGATGTAATCAATAACCATCAGCAGAATTTGGGAGAATGTTTCAGCTCAGTCTAAGTGGAGACATACCAGCTGGTCAGCTGAATTTCTGGCTGTCGTGGGAGTTGAGAGACGTACTGCCCATGCAGACACCTCCATAGAGGTATTTTAATGTAAGGGCCTAATCTTGGACTAGTCCAACCTATCTAAGATGTTTGCAAATCTCTGGTTTATCCACAGATTATGTGGCAAATGTCTTGACTTATTTAGGTGTGCTTTGGGTTTGTAGAACTGATTCAAACAGTAATGGTAGTTTCAGGTTAGAGCATTTTAATTTCTGGTTATCTTCAGAAGGGATGTTCTAAGAACGTAGTGTGTTGGCTAAAATGAGGTAAGAAAATAGGAAAGTGTTGCAGGTTCTTCAGTTACCCAGTATGAATTTGTGCATTTGTAATGAAATAGCATCTCACACTTTGACTGAGATGCATGCATGAATTCTAGTGCTGTTTTCTTTGGTGAAAAGATGCACTGAAAATTCTTTTCATTTCAGAAGGAACGCATCTATTTTACCACGCAGCTATGTCATAGTGATAATTAATTAATTCTGCAAGAAAGTTTCAGTATCAGAAATTGTTTCTTTGGAAAGCAAGAAATTAGTAAGGCTCTGGACAAGCACTTAACCTCGCACAGCTGATGTATACTAAAGTGATGACCAGAAAGCACGACTTTCTCTTGCTAATGCTTTGTTTATTTGAGGACTGCACAAGGGCAAGAGATCCAAACCGATTCCTTTTTCAGTTCCAAAAAACCCAAAGACACTTTTATGTGTCTAAAACCTGCAGGGTTCTCATTAGCCACAGGATTTCTTGAATTCTTCCCAAAATAAATATCAAATCACCACCAAGAAACCAACTCTTTCGGCCAGGCTGAAAGTAGGAAAACTAGTTCTCTGGTAAATTTGGTTCAGCTTGTAGTTTGTTACAGCCATTCTCCCTGGAGAAGAGGAGGAATTAGAGATAAATATGAATCATGTTGGAGTTCTAGGAGGAATATTTGTCATGTTACTTATTCCAGGATTTCATGTTACATAAACAACTGTAAATGGAAGGAAACCAGTTGTTGTGTGAGCAGTGGAAGTGAAAAGTCTCCTTTCCTTTGGATCCGTGTCTTCTGTGCCTGCTCCCCCATGCCCCCACCCCCGCCGGCATCCCAGCTCTCACTGACACAGGGATGGGAAGTGCTGCCAGCTTTGGGACAGGAGCAAGCAGCAGGCTTTGAGGGGGTTCTGCAAGTGGGACCTGCCACGCAGCATGTGATGCCTCTCACAGCTGCCTGACCTTGGTCTTTGCTGACGGTGGGGTAGAAATACTGATGGGAATAACGGGTGAGTGATATGACCCAGATAATACTGTCAAGGAGAGAGGGAGAAGGCGAGTACGCTTGAGATAAGAGCTGTGCTATGTAGTTTTCTTTGCTGCTTTCCTTCCTTGCCCTGTTTCTAAATCCTATGGTAGCCTATGCCAACTGAGCTGAGATCTCTTTTCTCTGTAGGTGTCTTGCCTTAATCTATCTGTTTCCAAGTCCTACATGTAATGACCCTTCAGACTTTGCAGGTTGATAAGAGTTTTAAATCCGTGACTGCACAACAAAAATGCTAATGAAGTTTGCTTTTGCAGAGGGTTTGCAGCCTGTCTGAAATTTTGGAGGCCAAGTTTGGTATAGTAAAAAAAAAAGCAGTTGGGTGTACGCACAAATTCACGGAACTGCTTGTTAGGTATTCTGACTGCATAATATCAATAAAAATAGTTTAGACTTTTTCATATCAAGAAGTTCTATGTATGTTTTACTAACATTATCATTTTCTGTCTGATGCAGAATAACAGTGTGAAGGCTTAACAATAAACTTTTCACTCAGAGCCTGGTATGTGTGCATTACTGAGAGGTTTGGATTGAAATAATTGGAATGAAAAGTTCCTTTGTTGCTGTTGTGACATGATGCCATGGAGGAGTGTGCTGTCACAACTTAAAAAACACTGTGGCCGTTATTAGAGCTCATGTCCTGAAAACAGCATTGTCTCTTATGAAATAACATAACAGATCAATCAAATGTGTTCTTGTCATCCAATACATTCATTGTTGTTTCTGCTTAATATCCTGTTTGGTTTTTCTTAAGGCTGAGAAACATCTGAAATGTCATTCTAATAATTCCTTGAAGGTCACACGAGCTGAAGACCTGCTTTACATGCTTGTTTCGTGCAGGCGCTCCACCCTCTACTGAACAGCCAGCTGGCCCGTATCCATACATGGTTGACTCAGATGATGGGAGGAAGGTGCCAGTTGTACAGGCTTATGCTTATGGAAAATATCTTGGTTACTTAAATGTTACATTTGACAAGAAAGGAAATGTCGTTGAAGCTGTTGGAAACCCCATTTTGCTGGACAGCAGTGTTCCTGAAGGTATGTGGACTAGACATTGGAATTTGCCTGCAACACACTACTACAATTCAAGTGTTATTATGTTAGGTACACAGTACAATGTCGCAGAAGAATTCAGGTTTCTTCCTGAGCTTGCAGTTCTCTTCTCTGTAGGATTTGGGCTGTGTTACAGTTGTACCTGTTTGCCTCGATTTCTCTTTCTGAACAGTGGCCTTTGAATATGCACAAATTCAGTGTATGTTTTTGTCTGTTTAAAATCACTGAACGTCCTTTTGTAGGAACTGAGGTGATACCCTACCTTAGCATTTAGCAGAGCCTGTTTTAGCTAGCCCTGTAATTATGATTTAAAAGATTATGGGGAATGATTTACACTGTTTTGCCAGTGGCTGGGTTCTTCAGAACAGAGTTTAGGGCAATATAGGAAAGTGGAAATGTTCCAGAAAAAAATTGGAATACTCTGGCAATGTGCAAATATAATACACAAACCCCATGACTTCGTGTTTTCAATGCTGAGTGTGTTCAATGTTTCAGCTCTGAAACATTTAAAGAATGGCAGGAGGAGAGTCTCTCTTGCTCTCTGTTCATAACTCTGTCCAAGCTCTGTTACCTGCTTTTTGTTGGCTCTCTAATTACCCAGGGCTGGTTCTCTAGTCTTGTTTCTTGTCCAGTGTTTGTTGTATGAAACTCTGAGCTTTTATCAGTCTTTCTAGCATAGTGATAATTATTTGTAAAATAAATCCTTTAAAAATGATGTGTTCATGGATATTATTTACTATGTTATTCTCAATGATCTATTAAGGTAATGAGATGATGTAAAGAGACTTTACATTCTCTCTCTGATATCAGTAAAATTCAGATACATAGTTGCTCTCGTTTTCTAAATGTTGCTGTTGCTGACAGTTACATGGCAAATTGCTTAAAACTAATAGCTGATATAAAGCAGTTGTGATGTTATCTGTCGGTATATACACATATCGTTGTATCTGGTTTTTTTCTAAAAGAATTAGATTTGCACCTGGCAGACAGATGTGCATAGAGAATTAATTTCTATAATTTCCTTGACATTGATATTTGAGCTAATATTTTTTTTAGCACTACATTAAAGGGGAGGAAGCTATAATGGGGGG
>VYXH01012789.1:37716-69035 GCA_013397275.1 Burhinus bistriatus | reverse complement strand
GGGGGGGGGGGGGGGAAGATACGATGTCAAATAAAGACCAGGCTTACTTGTATATTAAAAATTCTCTCACCTGTCAAGGTAGGTGCTAGAAACCCCATTGGTCAGAGGTTAGAACAGGACCGGGCAAAAATATTTTTAAGTGTTATAGAGGAGATGATCTTGCTGTGGCACAGGGATAGCTTGTTCATTTGAGTGTCCTGTCGTGCCTGCTCCATTTACAGGCTTTCTTTGAAGTGAGTGTAGATGTCATGTTGCTTGAAGAGCCTTTAGGGAAAGTGTAACATTTAAGAATCATGAAAGTCAGGGGTTTTTTCCTAAGCTTTGTATTCACTAAAGTGTCACTAATATCAGATACGTGTGATGCTTATTTTACACTTTTATACTACTTTATAGATGAGCACATTAAAGAAGAAGTGGAAAAATGGAAGCAAAACCTGGGGAATTACTCTAAAGAGATTGGAAAAACTAGTGTTTACCTGAACGGTTCAAGCCAAGCATGCCGTTTCCAAGAATGTAACATGGGAAATTTGCTTTGTGATGCTGCGGTAAGACGTTGCCACCGCAGGTGGCAATCACATTTAAGTGTTACTTCAGAGCTATCAGATGAAACAGTCCCAGGCTCCCAAATATCAGCGCATGGGTTGTGTTCTGCTTTCCAACACCTTAACATCTATTGTGTCCCTAGAAAGATCTGGCAGAAGCAAGGCTGTAATGAATCTTGCTGTATAGAGTAAGGAGCGGTTTATTCTTTGTGGACATCCTCATATAGAACATGGCTTGTTCGCCATGGTTCGCTGTGGTTTTAAGAGATGCGGTGGTCTGATCTAAAAACCCATTCCTCAAGCAAGCAGGAGAGCTTGGCTCCCCTGCCCCTCTCCCGCCCTGCTACTGGTCCCCTGCTCACGGCACTTACCTTCTGCCCCGTCATTACCGACTGGGCTCTGCTGTCACCCTTTTTTAATGCACTAGCCCAGAAAAAAAAATAAAATCTGTGTAGTTTTCTGCTGAGTTACTGATATGAATTGTACCCCCGAAGAGTCCAAAAGATGCCAGCTGAAGCAAAGAAGGGGGAAAGGCCACACACAGAGCCGGGCACAGAAGAGGTAAAAGCCCCCAGTACCCCAGCTCAGAGGTAGCCACAGGCCCCTGCTGCATCCTGACAGGTATCGCTGGGCTTTAAGTCACGTAACGCCAGAAGTCTTTTTATGAGAAGTCACTTCCAGTTTTTAAACTAGCTGGTTTTGATTGTTTTACTCTGCCACAGCAGCACCATTTCTTTGCGGTGCTCCAGGGAAAAATGTGAGTAACGTGACTGTTTCCAGGAAATGACCACTGCCATAAATGTCCTGCAGCATTGCCACAAAGTCAGGAACCAATTAATAATCATGAGTTTTCATTTAGATATTTCCCCAAAGCCGTTCATCCATTTCATGTGATTGCTTTTCTTGTAATCCTTAAAATAATTCTTAGTACATGGGCTAATTTCCAAATTAGATTAAGATTTGTGAATTCTGCCTACAAGTTCCACTGAAATTGCAGCGCCTTGCTTTTTTCTTCCTGCTAGACTTTTTTAGGTTTTTATTTGAAAAATGTGACCAAATTCTTTTAAGCTTAAAGAAAGTAACTTTGTAATCTTTCAGAAGTCTGTAGATTTTCTTGCTATACGTTTTGTCTTGGGAGGTCAAATTCTGCTTTAGTTAAATTGATGTCTCTAGACGACCATCTGCAGTCATCAGTAGACACATGGATTGCCCTTCATGGTCTTTGCATTACCCATTCTACTCTGGCTTTCCTGTCTGGTGCCATGCATATAGGGGTATGAAGGTAAAAACCAGACCTTTCTGTGCTGTGGGCTTTAATATTTAGAATTGTCCTGGGAAATCCAGAGATTGAGAAATGTGAATGATTGAACAGTTGTAGTGGGTCAAAAGAGAGGTCCATTTAGTTCAGTGCTGCTTCTCCCAACAGTAGCCCAAAGTCTTAGAAAAAAAGGTTGACAGACCCAGGTGGCATTTTACAAAGAATTTTAAAGGAACTCAAATGTGAAATGGCTGTGAAATTGCTAACATCAGTGTCTGAGCTCTTGTTTTAAACTGCCTCTGTGTGCAGGACTGGAGAGCAGCAAGTGTAGCACCACGATTTCAAAATACTTCTGTGGGGAACTGAGGAATTACAGATTTGTAATCCTGGTATCTGTTCCAGGCAAATAAGTAAATTAGGGGGTATAGTTCAGACTGAAATCAGCAAACAGAAAAAAAATCCATTCACTGATTAAGTATGAGTTATGAACTTAAGAATATCTTATGGATCTGGCCATAGGGAATAACTTTGACCACTAAGCTGGAGCCACAAAGCATTTACACATCTACGTACAAGTCAGAGGCCACAAACACTTAGCACAGGGGTGCAGCAGAGACGTGGCCAACCTGGAACAGACGACAGGACCATCCATCCCAACGTCTTGTCTCCAAGAGTGACCAAGGGGGAACAGTGAGGGAAGAGTGGACAAGCCCGTGGAGACGCTGTACTCAAATGTGCCCCCATCTCCCAGCAGCTTGCAGCTCAGAGACTTCCCAAGCCAGAAGTGGTGTCTTGCTATTTACTAGCTCCTGCTGGAACTTCTCTTCCCTGAACTTGCCCCATCTCCCTTTGACTGCCTTCAGCCTTCACAACAGCCGGTGGCAGGGTGTTCCACCGCTGACTGCACATCCTGCAGGGACCTTGCTCTTCTGTCTGTGTGCAGCCTGCTGCCCACTGGATGGATGCCTGCTGGAGGCCAAGGAGTAGTCCTTGCACTGGAACACTTGGTCCCTCTCCACCCTCTTCAAGCCACTCATGATTTTATAGGCTTCTCAAATATTTTTGTTATGTTGTCTCTTTACCAGGTCAGACAGTCCTAGCCTGCGTCATCATTCTACGTTCAGAAACTTTTCTGTGTCTTTGACTATCCCTGTCAACCCTTTCTGAATCTTTCTTAGTTTTTTACCATTCTTGAAATGAGAAAACACACCGATTCCTACCCAGCCTCCACAAGCCCTTCTTGATTTTATAGACTTCTGTCATGTCCTTCCTGTATTTCTGTCTTTGTGAGACTGAGGAGTCATAACCATAGTCATTCCTGTACGGAAACCAGTCCATCCCTTCCATTACCCTTATTTCTTTTCTTAGCCTTTTCCTGTTCTACTCAGTAATTTCTGATGAACACTGTAGGCTTATCATCGTTACGCAACTGAGTAAATCCCTGATCTCCATTTTCTTTACTACTTAGGATGCCTCAAGCAAATATTATCTTGTCAGAGTTTTGCCACTGTTGGAGACATGATGCTGTGCAGAGTAGACTTTTGGGTCCGACCTGGTATGCCTGTTTCCTGTTCCTCCACTCTTCTACATCTTTCTAGTTTGCTAAGACCATTCCAAACATTAAAAACCAATCTCAGAGAATCTGAAAAATCTTAATTCCCTGCAACATACAACAAGAGCTAGATTAATTTATATATTCCCCTACATGTTTTTAATGTACAGCTATATTTAAGGTCTGCTTCACTTCCTAGTTCTCCAAATGTGCTCAAATCATTCGTCTTTATCACAGTCATTGGAATCAAAAAATCATCCTTCCTTTGTTCAGCTGGCCTGCCCTGGTGACGTCATACACAGACTATGGCAAAGTTCAAGAGTTCATTACAGAAAAAGACAAATATTTTAACAAAGCAAAATGCTTATTTTAATGTTTTGCCATTTATTTTTTTTTTTAATAATGCAGTATTTTACAGTGGGGCTGAAGGTAATGTCAAAGAAGATATGAAACTGTTCTTTCTCTTTTGAGTCTCAGATTGTACTGAGTGTAAATTTCCAGAGCCTAGACTAAATGAAGATTAAAAATCAGTTTAAACATTTTCCTTTGGTAGCTTTATGAGAATGTCATCCGTCCGGATAAAAAGTCATGGAACCATGTTTCAATGTGCATCCTGAATGGAGGTGGGATACGGTCACCTATTGATGAACAGAGCACTAATGGTATGCAAAATTACAAATTGAATGACAACTTTATCAGGTAGGAAGAATCAAGTTATCACGTGAGCCTGAACCCAGTGTTAGGTATGGGCTTGTTTTGATGGGATTTGCACAGTGTTCGGAAGTGATTTCAAACTTTCTCCAATGGTTATCCATCATGACAGCACAACTGCACTCAGGCTGACATTAATAGAAGTTACTAGCATTGTTTGTACACAATACTTTTTATCATTTCCCTCTCTCCTTGCTGCCTTAGAACAAAGAAAGACAGTGGATGTTTCTTTACCTCCTACTGTCACTGGGAGCCTTCTGTAGTCTGCAGTAGAATAAGTGAATTCTGGGTTTTCTGAATGCTAAGGTTTTACAATTCTTATTTTCCTGATACCACATAAATGAAAACTGAAAACAAAAAGTTTTTTCATTTTAGCTAAATTTTTCTGTAGGTCTACATGAGTAAGTTTTAAGCAATTGGGAAATTTGCCTTAGTAAGAATACCTGTTTTTCTTCATCTTAGGTTGGTGGTCTGGAATCTCTTTTAGTAGACTTATTTGAATAGCAATACATGCAGTTACATCAAACTCAAGATTTATTGGTCCTGATACTTGCTGGATGATAAAGATGCAGGTTCTTTGATTGCGACAATATATATGATCCTCACCTCTATTGGCCCTTGTTTTCTCAAATTGTATTTGACGTGTTCCTTTGTCAAAAATGTACTGTTAATAATATTGAAAATTTTTTTTAAAAAATAATGTAAATAAAGTCTCATTCCCCCAGGTAGCATTACTGTGGAAGATTTGCTGTCTGTTTTGCCATTTGGAGGTCGTTTTGATTTGGTAAGGGTAAAAGGCTCCACTCTGAAAGACGCTTTTGAGCACAGCGTGCACAGATATGGAAGAGGAAGCGGAGAGCTGCTGCAGGTTGGAGGTACGTTTTCTTCCTTCCTCTCCTCAGTTTTCCAAGCCAGCCATCCCTTCTGTTAGCCTTGTTTATATTACACCTGGAAGCCTCTTTAAGAATGGAACTCAAGTTGGCCATACATCCTAGCCCTGTGCCTCAGGCGTGCCGTCTAACCAACACTGTTTATCCTGCGTATGTTTAATTCAGCCACAGCAGCACACAGGCCACGGCTGTTCCCTTCAGCAGAGACAGGATTCCCAGTTGGTTCACTAACTGGTAACAGCAGCAGTTTAACACCAGTTAACTACAGGAAGATATAATTGAGCATAGCTGTAACACAGTAATAGCTACAACAGACTCCAGTGTTCAATTCTTCACTGGCAGCCTACCTGAAACCCCAGACTGGATGTCTCTGTCAGTTATTGCCGTATTTCAGTTTATCAAAACCAATTTGTGCCATTGTGTAATGATTGCTGGCAGTTTTAGAGTTAGTCCAAATGGGCTATGGAATTGCTCCAGTGAATTTCTAAATATTTTAGGGATGAATACTTAATATTAAAAACATACGCATTTCTTGAATTGCAGCTCCCCACGTATTTACCCAGATGTGTACTAGGCTACAGTCATGTTTATTCCTGGTCTCTCTCTGATGCAGTACAGATTTTATTGTTTATTTAGCAGAAAAGTTAAGCTTCCAGGGCAGGGGCTAAGGGATTTTTCCCTCACCACATAGCCTGGTGATGGGGGTGCGACCCCCTCCATGTGATCTAGAACTCCCACATGCCAAGGACACAACCCACATCTTGCACGATTCACCAGTAAGTTACCAGGTTCTTGGGTACCACTAAAGTAAAGCAGGAGCAGCCCTTCTGCTTGCTGCCTTTTCACAGAAAAAAAAGATAACTGGTAGCTCTGGAAAGGGTTCAGAACAGAAGATCCAGAGCAGGAAGAGCGCCAGGGTTGGAAGAGTCTCTGTGCTTTGGATGAGCTTTAGTGGCTTCCTGAGCAGCAAGGTCTTGGCAGTGCTGTTCTGGGGGCCCGACCCTCCCTGGGCTTTGACTGAGGAAGGCTTAAAACTAGAAACGTTACTTCTACAGTGAGTAGAAACCACAACGTTCAGTCCTGGCCTGGCTTTCTTTTTTCAGGACAGTACTTATTATCCATAATAGCTGCTAAGTTAGAGTGGCTGGCTGGTTTTAAAAGAAGTCATTTCAGCCAGCAAGACAGTGGAATGAAAAAGCATATAACTGCAGAAATAAGAGAAGGTATTTTTAACTTGTAGTATCCTAATCCCATGACTAGTAATTTCCTTCTGTGAAATAGTGATGAGAACAGACGATCACGTAAGTACCTGAAGTGGGACAGCACTTCAGCAATTCTCGAATCTCACGCATTTTCTTGCTTAAAAGTTGATTATTGTGCAAAAGGCATTAACTGGTATCACTCAGAACAATATAACCTCTCAGTGATGTAAGCTAACATAATCTGTTGAAAATGGTGGAGGATGCTGCTTCTAGCCCTGTATGTTCAATAGGCACTGCATGAAGTGGCACTCAAATGTGTATTTTCATAGGCATCCACGTGGTCTATGATCTCTCCAGAGCCCCAGGCAGCAGAGTTGTTAGCTTAGAAGTGCTTTGCACATCCTGCCGCGTCCCAGCCTACGTCCCACTCCAGATGGATGAAATATACAATGTGACTCTTCCGTCCTATATGTTATTTGGAGGAGACGGCTATCGTATGCTGAAAGACAAAAATCTGGGATACATTAAAGGTAAGGACAGGCTCCAACAGGGTAGCAGACAAACAATTCCTAAAAGTTAAAAGATCTTTTTATAGTACAAGTCTCAGATTTTCTGCTTTTATTGGATAGACTAAATTTGTGTCTAATCCGACTGCTCTGATTGCTAGTTTTGGTCGTAGCCAGCAACTATATTTATTTTCAGTTAAATCACATAGGTTTCAAAGAGAAACTAAGCCTCATCAATTCTGCACTGCTTGGAGAGTAGTTCTGAGATCATGGGAAATCAGAAAAAAGCAAAAAGCACACCATAGAGAGTACATACTATGTGTACTGCCTTGCATTTGTACTTCTTACTAAACAATGCATCAAAAAGAAAGGTGCTATTTTCTTTAGACCTCAAACTTCCACTGTATAGAAGTATTTGCAAACACAGAATCGTCACCTCTAGTACTTAAAGGACATGCAGCGTAGGCGAGCAACACAGAAGGCGAGGGGAAAGATGCCGACTTGCTCTGTGGGAATTAGCCTGCCCCCCTGAAAGCAGCGGTACTCTCACGAGTTCTGCAGGCAGCAGAACGCAGGGTGCCAACAGACACCACGCCAGAGAGGTAGAAAGGAAGTGTTTTACAATGCTGTCTTAAGGTCCCCTAAAGTAACATTCAAACTGTTAGAAATTCAGCATTTATACAACTGATGTGTAGGACAAAGGGAAATTTTAAAAATTAATTTCTGAAAACACAAAAAGGATGTAGTGCTGTATTTAAAAAAAAAAAAAAAGTAAAAAATCTTCTAGGAGCACATCTACATCTTGCAGAACTTTAATTTTAATTTCCTATGTTTTGCTTCTGGATGGTAAAAGCATGCTTTTACCAAAAAAGCCTTTCCTTTTGGACCTCTGTTACAGACAATTTTTTGGTTCTACAGGGTGTTTCAATTTAAAATCGATTCTCACAAGTGGGATTGGTGTTTTAAACCCAATTTAACCTACAGCTTGTAAATTTATGGGGGGGCTGTAGTTTTCAGTAAATATCTGTTTATGCAGAAATAAATTGACGCAGAGAGAAAACATTAGGAATAATGAAAGGGAAGAACTTGAAAGGTTCTGGTAAAATCTTCCAGTACAGCAGAGGGGCAAAACTATAATTATTGTTAAGATACAGGTGTTGCGCTTTAGGATTGCAAGAGCTTGGATCAGAAGGGGATCATGACATGGCTGGCAGCAGTAACTGTAGAAAATCCACATCATACTTTGTGCACACACAGCAGCACACAGCCTAGAAATTCTTCCTAAAAAAAAAAAAAGTGAAGTTAAATTTAAAAAGGTGTAAGCAATAGCTTTGTGAGATCTATAGCACTCTACCCCAAACAGGTGGGAGACTATCTCAACCTACCTAAATCTGACTGGAATTTATCATTTTAACAGATGCAAAACAACAACAAAACACCACCCCCCCCAAAAAAAAAAAAAAAAAGCTGGACAACGCAAAAATAATTCTTTTTTTGGTAAAATATGAGTTGCTACAAAAAATTCTGGCTACAAACCACCACAGATGTTTTCTCTGTGCACAAGAAACAACTCTCCACACCCCTACACAGTCTTGATGCTCACCAATTCAGAATGGCAAAGTGTAGAAAACAGTTTGCTTTAAGACTTGAGCTAAACCTGCAATTTTAGACAGGCTCTTAAGTGTTGGTTCAGAGCTTGGCTGCTGCAGAGAACACTCTACCCTTTTTGTTTGTTTGTTTGTTTGTTTAGGTGAACCTGATATTGAGGTTGTTTCCCGTTACCTCCAGAGAATGAAGAGAGTTTACCCAGCAGTTGAAGGTCGAATAAAGTTTTCTTCTGGAAGTCTTATTGAAGCAAGTCTTACCCTGATTTCTACATTGTTCACTTTAACATTCTTGCATACTTGATTTTTGCTCACAGTGTTTTCACAAGACAGATGGTGCTGACATAGGGAAAAGAGAACTGTTCTCTTTTCTTACACCTTAAAATGAATGAGAGTTTAGGTTTCTGCATGTCGTCAGCAAACAGCACAAGGAATTGTCTTTAATCTGGTGGCGTCACTGCAGCACACTGTGCGGAATGAGCGGGTTCTCTTAGTTTGAATCAGCAGGTACCCACAATTCAGTTTGAGGTTTCAAGAAGCAAAGTTCCAGTGAATAGTAACGCTTCGTCATAAAACAATGCAATATTTTTAACTTGTCAAATTCTTTTAGCTGCTTTAGATAGTGAATTGATTAAGAACCTGATTCCAGTGATATAAACAAGCTTCTAGAAATGGATTTATTACAATTGTATATACATTTCTTTGATCTCCACTCAGGGTTAAAGCTTTCAATCTAATAATTCTACTTGCTTCCAGTCATATTTATCATACCTACACCAATGCCTGAAAGAACTGGATTAAACTCAGTGTCATTGAAAGCATGAGGTCCATTTACATGCAATTAAAAAAAGGTTTTCCATTTTACTTTTGAAGATGCAGCATCTCACTTATGTTTTCCATTAATAAAGGATGCAATGAAAGCTTGATTTGATTTTGATCAATTTTAACAAATTGAGTATACACACTTCATTATTTAACATCACCAATTTGGGGACTGTATCTAGAGTGAGAACACAATGTTTATGTTTCATATAGATATGGTCAATTTTACACCTTTTTCCAAAGACCAAAGCACAGGACACCTGACCATTACTCTCTATCAGCAATGTTCACAGGAAATGTTGGATATATGCCTTGACTCCTGCAGCACTGTGGCAACCTTTGGAAGTTGCCCAGTAATGGGGCTTTTTACAGCATAACCTGGATTTATGATAATTGTGATTATAACTCAAAAGCCTGTCCCCTCTATGGGAAGGCTGTGTTTAAAAAATACACAGGTGTAAGAGACAGGCTAATGAGTATAAAAGCAGAAATTGCATTAAATGCTAAGTGTACATTTCTGACACTTTATCAAGAAGTGACTGCTTATAAACAAGTGCAAACGATGATTTTTCTAAGATTCACACTTCCAATTTTGACATCAACATGTTTCCATGTTGTTTATTGCTGTATTAAACTGATTATCAGTGTTTTGAATAAACCTGCTTTGTTTTTCTGGAAAGCACGCTACACTCTTTTCAGACCCAAGCTACTCGCCTCTTAATGCACCTTCTTCTTGAAATCAGCAGGTGCAGTGAATTTAAGATAAACATTCAGTATGCTTAAATTTCAAGACCTCACTAGTTTCCATGTAAGTTCAAGGGTTGCACATGAAAAGATCTGGACTACACAGCTGCATTACGTAGGTTGTGTTAGAACAGGGGGACAAACAACTGACCTTGACACACTACCACTTTTAACATGGCATTGATAATTTGTCAATACCAGTCCTGAAAGTTACTAATTAACAGAATGGTCTTCCCCAAATCAACATAAAACCTGTAGCAGAAAGTGCACTTATGGACCAAGCTGTACCTGCACACCAATTTTTGAAGAGTTATAACAACTCCTTTGGCATATCCAGAGAGAAATAACACTTTCACCTTCTGTTGACAAACAGAAGGAAAAGGCATGCAAAAGTAATACAGACAGGTAACGCAAATTGTATTGACGAAGAACACTAATACTGCATTAGATTAGTTTGTTTGTTAAAAAAGAGAAAATGGGTGTTGTCTGAAAAGAAAAACTGAGGAATTCCTATTAAAATATCTCTGTATTGTTCTCTGAGTAAAACTTGTTTAAAAATCCATGCATGAAAGTCCTTTTCAAATTCTTTTTTATAAAGGCTGGGCCAACAAATTAAGATTTACAGGGGAAAAAAAAAAATCTTTCACACATTTTTATACTAATAATTTTTTAGAAAATACTACGAACAGACTCACATCCTCTTCTCTAAGCCTGTAAAGAGGATACCAGAAAAAAAACGACAAACCCAGATAAGAAATCGCAGAAAAATAAAGGCTAAGGTAAAAGTCAAAACCACTTTTCACACCCATTATTATTTTAAGAGTGCTTTAGATTTGAATAAACTAAATTACACACATGATTTTCCAAGCTCACGGAAAGCACAAAGGCCAAAGATAGTTCTGAGATGATATTTATATTCAATAGATTCAATAATGTAATTTTGTTTTAAAAAAATTAGCAAGATCTGTTAAGACAGTTAAAAGTAACTTCATGGGAGCATTCTACAACTTCTTCCAAACAAATTTTCTACATATCCTTTAAGGAAGGCAACAGTAATTGCTCTTTTAGCAAAGCATACATTGGCTGGTCTCCCAGCCATCTTATTTTATGTCATCCTGTAATTTCACACACAGATTATGGGGAAATTAATTTGACTTTTACTGATAACAGCTAAAGCAATTTTTAAATAGAAAGTACAGATATACTATTTACTTGTAATTGGTATTAAATTTTGATGTCTTTATTGCATAAAGAGATTTTTTTAGAACTTAAATTTTATATTATTTACAAGAAAATATACAATGCAAGGTGAAAATGTCACATGTCCATTACGATAGTGCACATCAGATGTTTCTACTGGGTGTCCAGCAAGGTCCTTGCATTCACATCCAACATGACACAGAGCTAGCTTCCTTCGGACCCTGTCAAACAGTAATGGAGAGAAAAATTGACTTATTAAATACGAAATGCATATTTACATATAAATGACTGAACTGAGCTGCAATGATTAATGGTGTTTGAAAACATCCACTCGAAACCAGGAAGGCTACTCCTTTCAGGTTTTTAATACTATTTCCTGAAATAGGTATTTTCTTCTTTCTCTGGAAGTTCTCACCTTGCCCATTCAGAACTGCTAAATAAAATTTTCTTAACACAGCAATTTTCTGCTCTGGAAATGGCACTGGCATGGTATTTTTTCAACTGGATTTCTTTCCTTCCTCTGCTAAGAATGCCGCTCCTGTCTCAGCTGTTCCTTTTCCTTGTATCCTGTCTGACAGACTTCCAAGGGACTGGCTGTACATTGAATCAAAGGCAAAACTCATGTATTAGGTGGTTTTCAGCTCTTATCCTTAGAACTTGTTCACTTGAGCATGCTGCCATTAAACAGCGTATTTGAGGTGATCCAGTATATATCCACATTGGTACGTGTAGCAGGATATACCTTCAACATACCAGATCTCAGGAGTTGGAAGCAGACTGATGTTCCCGCTAACAAAATTTTTCCCATTTCTCCCATCGCTGTTTCCCCTGCTGAAGTAGTGCTCAAAGCAAAACTTGCAGGATGCTCAGTTTTCTCTTTAAATGCTGACTGACCTGAAATATTTTTCTGTTCTTAACTGTAACTACAAACACATTTTGGTATCAAGCAACTCAAAAAGGACCAGTCTCTGCTGAACAGAGAGAACAGTCACAGAAGTGATTTCCACCCCCCGATAACTAAGTAATAACCAGTCATTACCTTTATACTTGCCCCTTAAAATTGTTTGGAGGAAAACAGTTCTTTTCCCAAATGGCTTCACAGTCAGTTTGCAGTGATTTGGGGGAATTGTTTTTTTATTTATTTAGGGCTCCAGATGAAAACCACTGCCCTCTGCCCATACGCTCTCCACCTTGCATTTCCCTTCTCATAGTGATCCCTCCTCAGCTGCCTCACTCAGTCCATCACAGTCCTAGTACGCTCACGACCAGGTCCCACTGTCAAACATCACAGAAGCAGTACTTTGTTGTGTATTTCTCTTGATGCATCCAAAATAGGAAAATGGCTGAAGTTCCTGGTTGGAGTATTTTCTCCTCCTCTCCTCTACCAAAACCTAGGCCAGTGAATTCCCTTGCTCTGCTGCCATCAGCTTCAGTCACAGGGGACAGGTGGAGCCCAGCCCTCAACTCTGCTGTTTCACTAGGACAAAAAGTAGCATCAGAGGTCTCTCCTCAGCAGGTGGTTTTCTGATACACTGCGCAGTCTCACAGACTTGCTAAGCTGGCCTTATTTCAGTGAAAACAATGGAAGCTGCCCTAGCTTGTTCTGACATCTATTGGTTTTTTCTATTTATCATGCAAAACAAATCACTGCTGGCACTCCACAGTTCTTGGACACAGGGCTCATGCAACAAACATATGAATTAGAAGTGAGGGAGTGTTTTCTTTGTTTACATCTAGTTAGATAGTTAACATCTCCTGCTTACCATGAAGACCAAGCGGTAAACTTACTATGTAAAACTTTGTGAAGGTTTTATATACATAAGTACAAACCTCAGATGGATCGCAGACCTAATGATATGCATTTATACAGTATTTTGTGTCATGCGAATTCTCTGTCCTTTGTCTGGATAGCGGGAGTTAACATTGCAGTGACCAAACTAGAGGTAAGAAACCCTTCTGCCAAACATTCTCAAGAAAAATGCTGAAGCTCAACCTGAGTTCTGCATGCAGAATTCACTTCCTAGATCAGGAAATGCATAAAATAGAGTGCTGACAATCAATCAGAAAGGCAGGCACAGAGATCTTCACCGCTGATTGCTCTGTCCAATTCTCCTGAAAGGCAGCTCAGACTTGCTGTATGCTAGACAAATGGGCCCAAACTGATTTGGAAAGAGCTAATTAACAAAAATTTAAATAATCCAGATTTCAATGATTTCAACACATTAGTAAAATACAGATTTTTCCCCAAAATTAGTATTACAAAGGAACAACGGCAAAAATGCACCAACGACCAGACTCAGTAGAAGCTTGAAGAATTCTGTAGCCCTTGAACAGAGTTAGCACATACCTTATTGAGCTCTGGAAAGAGTTCTTGAATCCCGATGTCCAGCAGAACATAAGTTAACTAAAAGAAAATAAAGAAAATCAAGAACACTCCAAGGCAAGACTACTACTTTTTATTTTTAACTCTGAATTAGAGCCCACTCCTCTGCTGTAGCCATACATTCATTTCAGGAAATTCTGTGCCGAAAGGCAAATTTCTCACATGTTGCAAATTACCTGTTTGTTGAGCACTGGTTGCTGCATTCCGTCAAACAGAAGCCTGATACCTTCGTATTTAGCCTCTTCCCCAATGCACTTGCCTATTAAATCTAGACCAGATACCAACAACAAATATACAAGTCATTAGGAAGCACTGCAAAACAGCTATATGATGCAGTTATAGAACTCCAGTCACTAAAAAAAGTTTAAATTAAAGAATGGAAAAACAAACACTCCTTTGGTTCCTTCTTTTTTCCTCCCTTTCCTTCAGGGCTGCACACCTAAGTAATTATTACACTTTTTACAATATCAAGGTATTGTCCTAACACATTGTTTAATAAACCACAAGCTGAAATTTTTAATTACTTTCTGAATAACCTAGCAAATGGGCCCCTCTTCCCTAGTTTATACAACGTAAGGAGAGCTCAGATTTGTCTTGGTTTCGTGGTGCACCTTTTTTTAAGCCAGTTTTCATCTGGATAAGATACAAGCCATAGGAGCATTCTAAAGATGAAGAAATTATGGTACTAAGTACATTTGTAAAGCTCTTCGTTTCCATCGTGTCTTTATTAATCACTTTGCTACAACCTTAGTCAGCAACACTTACATGACCAAACTGAACTCCTGGGTTTTTATACTTAGTATTCTACTCAACTCAAACCTTAGCAGTGTAAGTACTATTTGATTTGGAAAACTAATGTGACTGTATTTGGGTTATATATCTGCTTGAACAATTAACCCAACTCACAGAGAGAGTCATGAAATACAGAACCTGGAACGTATCTCATCATTTCTTCAAAAGTCTGCTTTGCTCGCTTCTGTTTATCCTGGACAGAGCGAGGTTCGGTATTCTCACAGAACACAGCATCTGCAGCGAAGACACAATGAAAAAAACCCCTTCAGGCAGCTATGCATCACTGGCATACAAAAAGTGTTTTGGATTATGGCTTTGAAGTTGAGCTTCTTTTCTGTATGATCTTGACTGGAAGGGAATTCTAGCCCTGCCAGATAATAGTCTTTTGATTACATTACCCTGATTGAATCCAGACTACCACACCTGTGTGAAGGACAATAATCTTTTGCCAATTTGTTTCCATTCTTTTCAAATTTTTAAAGCATTATCTTCTAGGTTTGGATCAATTCTACTTTAGGTTAGTTATGATGTTCTTACTTACAGTTTCCCTTATATTTTCAGAACTATAAGCAGTATTTGTACCTTGTGCTAAAGCACTGTCTGGAACTGTCAAAAATTTCAGATTTATCTATGAATAAAAAAACCAAGAATTGTAGTTTATCAGAAATACTAGGCACTCAGCTTTGGTTTTAGCCTCCGAAAGATTTACTCCCTTCCTTTTTTTCTTTGACAAGATTTCTTTTGGGCTGGTTTCAGACAGAGCTGTCTTGATACCAGAGCTTTGGTCAGATGCGTTGTTTAGACCAGACTGTAGTCGGATAATACTTCTCTACAGTTGTGAGGTAATTTTTAAATTATTTTTTTAAATCTCCCTCCCTTTCCCTTATTTGAAGATCAAGAACGCTCAAGCCATCTCAAAAGCCCACCACAACAAAGTGAACAAAAAAATTAACAGTAAAGGACTGTGATGCAGCACAGAAGTGAAAACTAATTCAAAGACAGCATGAAATATTCAACACTCTGATATAGTAAACCATCTTTATTCTGTTTTTCATGTTCTTTGCACGCCTTAGCAAATTACTATTCATAATACTTTTTTCTGTAATCATCACTGACAGACATGGCTCACTCAGCATCTTCCCGCACCAAGCTTTTAGCATCTTTTTATAGGCCTACTTGATTTTTAAAACTCCATGAGCTTTAGTCAAGCATTGCAAAGTTTGGTACTTGGAAACTTAAGGGATTTCAAATATCAAACTAACGCATATTTTCACATCAAAGATGTAACTTTTACTAACCTCTCAGCAGCGTTATCAGAGACACCAAACGATGCTCCTGAAATAGCTGTTCTAATTTATAATGCAAGTAATAGTCTGTGTACAGTTCCAATGTGTTTTTGAAGAGAATTCTTCCTCCCATCAAGAGGTGATGCAGCCAGTCAGGAATGCGGAAAACTACCCTACCTGCAAAGTTACAGTAACACACGTTTATAAGGTTCTCCTGATAATGATGATAAAGGAGTCACTTATTCAAAAAAAAAAAAAAAAGAAAGAAGAGATTGCAAACAAGCAGAGAACGTTGTAGTTTTATTAGTACAACACTGGAAAAATATTCTCCACTATTCTCCAGATTGCTTATCAAACACTTCCTTCAACTATTTTTATTAATTAGTTCTCAGAATGTACAAGCAACCTAGACACATTTGAGAAAAAGGAAGGGACCTGCCTCCCAAAGCTCATACTCTGAGATGCAGGAAGAAAGAGATATAACAAAACAACTGAGCAATAATGAAAGATAAATTATGCTACTTTAGCGCAGCAATAAGGTCTTTTAAAGAATGACTGTGTCCCTAAGTTGCATACTGTTAAACTTGCAAGTGCTGAATTATATGAGTACTACAATAGAACTTTATTTCTTGCCAAAGAACCTGAACTTCCTAATTGGCATGAAGTATAAAAATAATTAAGAGAAATCACTTCTTACCAACATACATTAAGTAGTCATAGACTCCTTCTACAGTCATCATTTCCATGAAGTAGTTCTGATTTTGTCGTCTTTCTGTATTCTCAGACCGGTTTGCATTATTCTTGAATAAATCATTGAAAAGCTAAAAATAAAAACATAATACTGAAAACATTGCATTGAAAGGTAAAAGGACAGTCATCAGATCTGTGGTTGGGGGTGGGGTGGTGTTTGCGGTTTGGTGGTTTTTTTGGTGGCTTTTTTTTTTTTTTTTATACTTAAAAGTAGCTTTTTTCCACAGCTTTCGAAGAACTAATCAGTCTTCCATTATATTAAACTATACAAAAATAATAACTATTCACTCCCAAAGGGGGGCAAAAAAGCATGTCACATGTTGCCAAGATACCCAACCACCAAACAACCAAAATACTTGGATTTAGAACACAGCAGCAGGGCAACTGAGGCAGTAATTCGTGAGCCTTTTTGCTCCCAATACTTTCACAGATCTAGACTTCTATCATAGGCTTTGATACCTTTGATGCACCCCGTTCTGTCAATGAGGGGCATAAAGGATATGGAGTTTGTCAGCCTTAAATCACAGGGGAACCCTACAACATCCAAGTGTTCCCAAAATATCCCGTTGGCTTCCAATTTGAAATAAATAAAATGGGTTCTAGACAAAACACCCAACTTTTTACCGGGGGGCGGGGGGCCACGAGGAACACCAATTTTTTCTGTGCCAGCTTGATTATTTACAAGAAGAACTTAATGAATCTTTAAATTACCAACGTTTGGGGTTTTTTTTTTTTTTCATTTATCCCATTTCTTTTAATTTTATTCCTTTGTCCTGTTTTCTCATGTTCCACACCCCAACCCTTTTATTGCCTTTGATTCTTCTTCAAAACATATAATTATAATACTTGTAAAATCCCAACGTGGTCTACCCTGCATGCCATTAGGTGTTCCACACCACCTAGGCACACCTTCTTCCACCCCTCCCCAAGCGCCCCAAGTCTGTGGGCTCCAGCAGCTGGAAAGGAGGAGTTCTCTGAGTTCTGAGGCTCTCCACATTTGACAATGCCTAGCAATCACCATTAACAGTTTATTTTAAATTATCTTATCCCCAAAACTGTTGATCTACAGATAAAGAATAATTTATACAAAATATTCTGTATTATGAAAAGAAAGTTCAAAAGTTTATGCCAGGCTTCTAAAAAAAAAAAATATTCCAGAACTAGAAGCAAATGCAACATAATTACAGTGTTGCCTAGGTTGAAATGATTGCTACTGACACAGATTTTTCTGTATGACTCCCGAATTAAAAATAGTTCCAAGGAACGGGAAGTAATTTGCTTATATGACATTCACTTTCTGTACAGGCTCTGAATCATGCAAGTCTCTAAACAGAATGCTCTGCTGTCTTAGGAAGAATTACATTAGGAAATCTGGCAAGACTCGGGTTTTGACTTGTACTTCTTTAGGCCCTCTCTTTTGTTAAGTGTGAACTGCTGGCATTATCTTCACAAAGTTCACTCGAACTAAACAACACCAAGTTATTACATAAATTACATGAAAGAGCAAATATGGTTAATGCACTGGTGGATGACTGGTATCCAGGAAAGCAACGAACCTAAAAAGGACACATAATTATTCACGCCTACTGTATGAAAGCGTCCCTGGTATGTTGTTTAAAAAACCCTGTATAAACTGAAGTCTATATCCTCCTCAACACTGAAACTAGGACACTGGAAAAATCTTAGTTCATTTATTGTAACTTAAACAAAAGCCTCATTTATTTTTTAGATACACCCTATGACCTGACAGAGGCGATAAATACTGAGCCAACTCAAATCAGCCCATTGTGCAATGTAGATAAAAGTTTCAGAGGAGTGTGCACAGGCCAAACTAAATCATTAACAGCAGTCCCGTAGGTGATCTATAAAAAAAAAAAAACCCGAAAAAAATCAAACGGGAAAGCCATCTTAGGGCAAAGCTTTTTGACTTCCAAAAGTTATTTCAGCTTTCACCCCAAACCAGAAGCAGTATCTTTTGAATGTTTTATGTACCTCTACACATGGATAATCTGTCTTGCACCTTAAATAGAACGGTTCCTTGATTATTATTAAGCTTTGAGAGCTTGGACTCTTGCACATGGCATTTCAGAAAGCAACAGCAGATCAATGCATGCCAAAGTTACTGAGCCAATGGGCAGTTTTTATAAAGTATATACCATGCACTATTCCAGTACGAGTGTGTATTCTACAGTCATTAGCAATGCACATCTGAAGGATGCAGCAGCCGTAACACAAAGTGGCATTACATCTCTGCTTAGGTGTTTTGCACCTTCCAAGATTTTGTCTCAGAGGAAAGCCAAGTGAAAAACATACAATTGGATATTGAATACAAAAGTTGAAATTATAGTCACAATTCAGATTAGCATGGGATTTTGGTTTTAAATGTTTCTGCACATGTTAGTATTTGAAATGCAATATAATGCTCGCTCTTGTAATTACACTAAAAGACAAGCAAGAAAAACTCCACTGTTATCATTATTCGTATCTTTTAAGATTAAACAGTAACTGTGATTATAAATATGAAATATTCTTAAAAGGCTTTCAATGAGGAAATTCCATGGATTGGTACTGGTTAATAATGGAAGCTAAGCTCTTGAAGCAAGTGAAAGATAAAAGGACTGTATTAAGAAAAAGACCAAAGTAATCCTTTGTACAATAGCCTATCTATTGTACCGTGATGGGAAAAGCTAGCAAAATAAGTAGGAATGCTTACATAAAACCACTAATAGAAAAAACACAGTTACTCAACGGTTAGTGAGTACATATGCAAATATACGCCCATACATTCCAGCATAGGTGTGAAGTTTACAAAAGCAATACCCTGATTATGAACAATATCCACAGCCAGAGGCATGAACCTCTCCACTGTTTCTCCTGATCATTCGGAAAGCAAAGACAACTATACCAAAACAGTAAGAAGAAAGAATGTATGTAGTGTCTGAACCACATCAGTTAGTGTATTGAAAAACAACCATGTCTTCCTCCAAGCAACTACGCATAAACATGCATTATACTGTTGGTGTTCCAAAAGCAGTTTTTATTGCTGTTGGCACGTCATCACAAGCCAGCAGAACAATGCTTTTGTAGGCATATTTTGCAAAGTTCATCAGCTGAGAAGTCCTCACCTATTCTTGCAAGTCTAACAAAAGTACATTTGGAAGATGACTGAGCTGCTTACAGACCTTCAGAATAGAAACATAGCTGCGAAAGCCAGAAATTCTGTTGGTGCCTTTACGGGGTGTGTGTGTTTGTTCGCTTGTTTGTTTTAACCAGAGTGGCTAGTAACTCTTTCAATATAGTGGATCTGATAGAGGATAAAATCCAATTGCTATTGGCTGTACTAAGGTTGACTACCCACATTCACTATGCATTTTTAACTAGAAGTCTTTCCATCAATACTTAAAACATAGAAACGCACCACAAATATTCAAAAAGGAAGCAGCATGCAGAAAATATCTCAGAGAAGTAAGCACATTTCTGATTGAACTCAAACTTCCACCTGCCCTGACAGATTTTCAGGTATTCCTTATTCAGCCTGTTGATGAAGAGGCAGCCTGGGTGTACCCTGTTCATGGCAATAGAGTTGGCAGCAGAAGCACTGGGGAATGTGTATTATACTCTTAATGGATTCCAGCATGTTGATACTAGAAGAAACAGATCTGTGTCAGACAAGGTATATGGGAACACTGTAGCAATACAAACATCAGCTGGAAATCAACTCTACCATTTTCCAAAAAACTTTGTGTTCAAGAACTTTCTTGCTATAAGATAGCATGCTCTTCTCCCAGATGGGCACTCAGAAAGTGCCAGCCTTCTGTCTTTTCAGCTGCCTGCCAGATCACCTCATTGACTCCATACAGGTAGATCACACAATCCTGGTACAGACATTCAGCACTCATCTCCATCACCAGCTTCTACGGGGTAAGGGTGCCAGGCTACTGCACAGTGCTTAGATCTTCACCAAGATGTCACGTGGCACAACAGAAGTGAAACTGCAGAACTCAACAACTGAAGTCTATGTCAGGTGTATTTGGAGGGAGTAGGGAGGGGTGTTACCTCAGTCTATCTTTGGTCTGGCCTTTGGACTGCACACCCTTTGGTGCTTGCATTCCTAGTGTTTTCCAGCTTAGTTTCATCTGAAATAAATCCAGTTAATGAGTTCTAAGACAGCTCCCTAGTATGAGAGAAAATGCGATAAGCAGAGATGATCAGGATATTTGCTTCTAAAAAGCATCTCTGATCTGAAATAAATTGGTCTAGCAGATGAAACCAGTGTGGCTTACAAACCAAATCCAAAAACTGACATGATGTAAATGGTGCAGTGTCGTGACACCTGGCACAAAGCTTTTCCCAAGTGTGGGCTGACTTGAGAAAGAAAAAACTGTCTTCCAAAGAAGGCACAAACACCCCAACAAATCAGCAAGAGGGATGATTTTCACAACGTGCATGGGAAGAATCAGCAGAGACCATAACACAGCACAACCTGGGATATCAGATCTCTGATAATTACAGTTACCGTGTGAGTAAGCGTGTGTGATCTGGCTAAACTGATAGATGGAAAATGAGTGACAAAGCAGTCAGCACATGAATTCCTTACGTATACGTGCCTCTGCTGGTCTAAACTGGTAGTATAATTTGAGCACAGATACTGAGTGTCTGATCATAGAACTGTCTTGCAGCATCCCCCAAGGCAAAGTGTCGAGTGCACCGACCTGTGGGTTGGGCATGGGCAAACCTCATGAAATTCAGTAAGGCCAAGGGCAGGGTCCTGCACCTTGATCAGGGCAATCCCAGGCACAAACACAGACTGGGCAGTAAATGGATTGAGAGCAGCCCTGAGGAGGACTTGGGGGTGTTGGTGGATGAAAAGCTCAACGTGAGCCAGCAATCAGCGCTCGCAGCCCAGAAAGCCAACCGCAACCTGGGTTGCATCAAAAGAGGTGTGGCCAGCAGGTCAAGGGAGGTCACTCTCAGCCTCCACTCCACTCTGGTGAGACCCCACCTCGAGTACTGTGTCCAGCTCTGGGGCCCCCAACATAGGAAGGACATGGACCTGTTGGGGTGGGTCCAGAGGAGGGCCATGAAGACGATCAGAGGACTGGAGCACCTCTCCTATGAAGATAGCCTGAGAGAGTTGGGGTTGTTCAGCCTGGAGGCTGAACAAGGCTTCAGGAGACCTTATAGCAGCCTTCCAGTATGTAAAAGGGGCCTACAGGAAAGATGGGGAGGGACCCTTTATCAGGGAGTGCAGCGATAGGATGAAGGGTAACAGTTTTAAACTGGAAGAGGGCAGATTTACATTAGATATTAGGAAGAAATTCTTTACTGTGCAGGTGGTGAGGCACTGGAACAAGTTGTCCAGGGTAGCTGGGGATGCCCCATCCCTGGAAGCGTTCAAGGCCAGGTTAATGGGACATTGAGTAACCTGGTCCAGTGGAAGGCATTCCTGCCCATGGCAGGGGGATTGGAACTAGATGACCTTTAAGGTCCCTTCCAACTCAAACCGTTCTATGAAATAATAGTCACAGCTCTGCAGGAGATATTGAAGTCTGAAACTTTCCATGCATTTACAGCAAATAGCTTCCCAAAACAAAACACATTTCTTTTGGGAAAGAAAAAAGAAAATCTAAGAGATATGTAGAACCAATTACTTACTCATAAAACAGCTAACTAGAATAAAGTTGCTTAGAAAAACAGTGAACTCACTCTCGCAACAGATAGTGACAAGGAATGGAGTCCTGAGGCTAGCCTCATCTTTTTTTGCTCTCTGCAAAGAAACTCATATCTCATGACAAAAGTACCTCCCACAGGGTAATCAGCAGTACTACCAACAACTTGGACTTGTACTCTACAAACTTGTGTCTCCAATGGAGTGCATACATGAACAGTTAGTAAGTGGTAATAAGGAAGTTTCCCCCACAATACTATTTCTGAAAATGACATTAGAAAATAGAAGGCAGTAAAGACCTACATTTTGATTAAGAAAACTTCAATATTCCAAAATGAAAGCCGAAGTGCAGCCAGCTCCTTGCTTTCCTGGGGTCAACACAGTTGAAAAGAATTGGGAAAACCTCATTTCAGAGCCTGAATTTCTGTACATATGTTCTTTTACAAAAATAACATATTGACACTTCAGAGAATGAGTTTACATTTTAACTGCGCAATGCTATATACATTTTTTTAATGTTGTACAATCCAAAATGGTTTTGAACACCACTTTAAAGAATTAATTTTGATCCATTAATAAAGTTTCTCAAGCAAACTACAGAAAGAACCCTGTCTTCATATGAATGCTTCAGAGTGCAAAGCTGCCTGCTCAAATATTTTCTTTCAGTATGTTAAATGTATTAAAACTACTAACTTCAGTAGTTCTTGACAGATCATAGTAAAAAATTAACTGATTGTTCATATTATGCTGCAGTATGCCATCAGCTGTTTTATATTTATATTTGAAGTATTTGTGCACGTACTGTTTCTAGCACAAGTCAAAAACTCTACATCTGATTTTTAAACCTGCTGATACATTTACACCCCTCTGTATAGGCAGAAATATCAAAATATCTTAACCTTGGAAATAGCATCCAAGGTAAGAAAGGACTTGAAATGAAGGCTACTGATTTTGTGTGTGCATATGTAAGCTAACACTACAATATTGGCTGTAGTAGTTCAGACTTCAGATTCAGAAGATGAAATTAAACAAATTAATAGACTTAACTGCCATTGTACTTAAATCAGTACAAGGGTTTTGTAGCTGCAAAATCTGTAAGTGTCATAACACTATAAAAATGTCCATAGTGAAGCAAATCAAAAGGTCTGTTTTTTCATCAGCCCATCACCAACAAGAACCATAAATGACTCCTGGGCCTCTAGCTCTTGCAAGAAGACAAGCTTCTAGCTCTTGCAAGTCGACAACACCAAGCTGTGTGGTCAACATGCTGGAGGGAAGGGATGCCATCCAGAGGGACCTTTACAGGCTTGACAGGTGGGCCCATGTGAACCTCATGAAGTTCAACAAGGCCAAGTGCAAGGTTCTGCACCTGGGTCAGGGCAATCCCAAGCACAAACACAGGCTGGGCAGAGAATGGATTGAAAGCATCCTAAGCACCACATCTATACATCTTTTAAATACTGCCAGGGATGGTGACTCAACCACTTCCCTAGGCAGCCTGTTCTAGTGCTCAACAACCTTTTCAGTGAAGAAATTTTTCCTAATATCCAATGTAAATCTCCCCTGGCGCAACTTGAGGCCATTTCCTCTCATCCTATCACTCGTTACTTGGGGAAAAAAAAGACCGACACCCACATAGTCCCGTTTCAACTCCTCTTCCCAAAGCAAACGAGACAGCAGAAAAGCATATAGTACTGAGTTTTCTTTTAGAACCGCTCACATGGCAAAGTGTATGCACATTAAATATTTTGTTCCAAATCACACCAACTCTAACACTGAGCTTGGGTCTCTGAAATCCTAGTCCAGAAACAATATTCCTCTGTAAATTCCATAAATACATGAACACTCTAAAGCAGTCTTACACAGAAATATAAAGATCAGTGTCTTTTTAAAGCCCCTGAAGCTAACGGAAGTCTTTCAAGCAAGTTTTTCCAGGCTCTAGCCACAAATATAGGAAGATTAAGAAAAGAACTATCTTTTCCTATAGTCAAATAAAAGGTTAAACTGTGGCAATGTTAGGGAGAGAGACTATACATAAGTTATAGAGTTAACCTATTATACACATCAGACATCAATGAACTGTATACTAACATTTTAAAGGCACGTAAACAGGTATCAGCACCTTGACAATTTTGGCTTGTAGCACTTTGACATGTCACACTTTCATCAAACATTCAAGCCCTTCAGTTTGAAAAGGAAGCTCCCTTATGGCATTAAAACATTCTCTATTTTATACCTTTGCTTTCCCTCTTCTTCTCTCTGTACATCCCAGGCGCTCTACTCTGTATCCTCATCTCCAAATCCAGTAAGAATTAAAAACAAACAAACATACCACCAAAAACCAAAGCAACCAACCCTCTAAAGTCATTCAGACTAAGATATTTACAAGACAGAAGATGACAAATGTCTCTGCACTACTATTTTCTTTCTTGTGTGAAAAGACAACTCTATAGGTAAGCTGTTATATTTATTGTTTTTTCTGTTTATTCTTTGCATTTTCAGAGTATGGTCCATTTTCCCCACTCCTGTTAAGTGTGGAAGGAAGATGACTTACTGTACCTTCTTGTTGTTTTCAGAAGTGGGACTCAAAATGGTAAGTTCAGGTCTACTTGGTTTAGGCTTAGGAGATTCACAGGAGTTGATAAAATTCATGATGAATGGCTCCAAATGCTGACCTTTCTGTAATAAGATATGAGTGACCTGTCACTTGCATAATTATAGGAAAAAAACACCCTAAACAAAAACCTGAGTTTCCAAACAAATTTTTTACTAGCCTATAAGTTAGCAACACATAAAATTAGTCATTGAAGTTAAAATGTTGGCAACCTGGAAGACTTACCTCTTTCATCAGCTTTCCTGGAACAGATTTTATAATTTTACCTATAATTAGAAAGAAACAAACAAAAACTTTCTGTTATGACTGCCTGATCTTAAAGATATTTTGCTCTGCTACATTCTATGTACTCATTGTCTAGTACTCAATTTAAAAACACCATATTTTAAAAATCTATATTTTTTTTATTTGGCACAAAAAGTCTTGTACATATCTAGCTTATAACTTAATGCTTAGTACTTTTCAAGAAAAGATACTTAAAATATGAAAAACAGAAATGATTATCTGAATACTTTTTTTAAAAAAAAAAGCAAAGTTCTCTACATCTAGACGCTCAAACATAAATTGCTATAGCACCATAACAGCAGTACTATATGACACCAGCATAAGCACAATTTTCTGTATCTAAGTTCGTCGTCATTCATAAACATTTATCACAAAAGAAATTACAAAAACTGAGATTCTTCTCTTTCCCTGAAAAGGTCAGCTAATCTGTAGAGATTCTGGAAGGATCCAGTCTTGCAAATACTGGTGAGTAAAGTTTTACAAATTGGACAGGCTACAGCTGTGGTCTTAAAAATCAGCTCTTCTGTCCTGTTAAGGCTATCAGGATACAGCATAGTAACTTTGAATGCTGAAAAAAGAAAGTGTCTAGGATTAGTTTTATTTTAAGCACTATATTTACAGTATTATTTTTCTTGTCTATATGTCATTAAATTTGGAACTTACATTGGAAAGTATGTACAATGATCAAATGATAATAATAAAATCACTCATTCTCACAAAAAGCCCTACTGAAATGCCAAATTAAACGTTAAAATGATGTTCAGGGAAGTGAAGCATAGTCTCGGACATAAGATGCATTACAGTAAACACCATAATTACAGGTTTTTTTTAACAATGTACAGTGGGATCGAGAGGGGAAGTCTGAAACAAAACAAAACCCTTTAACTGGAGGATGACCAGAAAAATCTCATTCAACAACTCAGTAAGCACACTAAGAGAATGGCCACCCAGGCAGGTTCACACCATGACCAGGAGAAGCAGAAATGTAGTAGCACAGTTCAGACACTGCTTTCCTGGACTACGCTGGTGCCAGAACCACAAGTGCTACAACACGCAAAGACTGAATGGCCATGAGGTTGACCTTACCAGCTCAGGCCCACTATCCTGAGACAGCTACATTGCAGCTGAGCTGTAAAGTCACACTGCAGTCTACTTTTTGGATTTATTATCAATTGTTACATTAGACATCAAGAATTTCTCAACTTCTCGCTTTCCACTTGGCTTGCCTTTATCTCACACACCACTGACTCAAATTGTATAAAGTAGCTCATGTTAAAAGAGATCTTAACACTAGCTAATCCTAGAAATATTAAATATTGCTGGTTTTGGATTAAAATAAACAGTTTTAATCAACTAGCACCCAAAGGTAGTTTATATTAAGAAATCATTTATACTGTCGCACGTGTAAACAATGACTGACTTGTGCAGATTTTACTCAGGACAACACTGTAAGTCTTCTCAAACTATGAAAATCTTATCACCTTGCTTGCTGACACAAAAATTCATAACTAACCACTTTAAAACTTTTCTTCTGTAATCTCAAAACATCTTTTTTCTTCAAGGAAAAAGTATCAGCACATCTTGCTTGATGAACTATAATTTTAAGGGCTCTGAAGGAGCAGAGTTCTTACTTCCTACATCCATATCCTTACACATGTGTTATCTGTCCATTACTACTATCGTTCAGTCACAGTTATCTACAGTATTACTATCTGGCAGCATAAACAACTAGCATATTACATACCAAGATTCACATCAGGCAACATTTTATCAAGAAACTGAGTCTCTCCTCCATTAGGGGACAGGAAGTCAGCTAAAAGCTGGCTGTTACTTAGTTCTGGATGTTGCAGAAGTTTCTTTGAGACAGAAGGAAAGAAAGAAGTATAAGTATTTTAAAACTAATCTTTAAAATTCATTTTTTCTGTAGCAAAAAGTGATATTCAGAGAGCACTATATTACCATTAATATTGTCATATGCAAAAGATTTCCGTTTTCAGCCACATGAAACTTTAACAGATTTTATTTGCCCACTTCAATCCTCTCTGTAACCCAAGTTACTTGGAAACAAACAAAACCAGCAGATAGTCTTCTATTAATTTTATATTATTAGTTTTAGAATATTTTTTGCTCCAAAAGCGTGTTTGATACCTGCAGATATTCCTGAAACTCCTCTCTCTTGGATTTTAAGAACTCATAGTTCTTGGGGCCAATGATTCTCTTTGAGGGAAGCTGAGCATCAGGAAACGTACCTAATAAAGGTATCGAGGAGATTAAATTATCCTTGTAACACAGAAAACATTGGTTTCAATATTTTAAATTTCAGGTCAGTACTGAATGATAGTCCCAGCAGTGGGAAAGTAGCTTTCCAGATGATGGAGAACATACCATGAAATTCCGTTAGCTTCGACTCAAGCACATAAAATTCAAGATACCTCCTGTAGACAGACCAGTGTTCAGGTTCATGCCCAACTAGGGGAAGAAAAAAACCCAAACCAACATTAAAAATAAACCAGGTTTTATGCCACTTGAGAGATGAATTAAGCAACAGCAAACGTATGTTGGATTATTATAGGAAAAATCTCAATTATATTAATTCCCCATATTGCCGTAACATAAAAAAATACCAGCCAGGTAATTTAAGTGTTAAAACGCATACCTAGTAGAAAAACATAGTACTAGCACAGAAATTATCGTGTCATTTAGGGGATCCCTAAAATCTAAACAATGGAGTGCTGCATAACTTCAAAATTTATCAGGTCTGACTACATTAGATCTATTTTCAAACTTTTAACTAAATGATTAATGGAAGTACTATTTGTTGAATACAGTCCTCTGCACCATCAGCTTGAATCCTGATCATTCTTCCTTCTGGAAGATATCACTAAATAACTCTTCAACACTTCCTGCTTATTGTGGAAGTATTAGTTTCACTAACACAAATCTATGCAGCCCCAGGATGATGCTTATTTTCCCCACTTGATATGGGTGTATTGCTATCTAGATACTGATAAACTATCTGGAAGCCAGGATGGTTCCTAATAAGCAAAACATTTTCATTTCCTAAGAACTATATTTTAAGGTTACATAAAAAGTTATTTATTATTCATTATTCCAAAGTTCAGAGTGGGTGAATGAAAAATGTGAGGTGTTTATTAATATGAATCATAGGATCAATATTTTTGGAAAGAGAAAATCTCAGACTCTGCCATGAAGTCTAAATGGAACTCATTCATGCTGAGAAGTCAGTTCTCAGCTTGCAAATATTAAATGTGATTATTTTGATCTCAAACACATTTCCTAAGAATTTTCAAGTTGTTATTTCAACATCAGAAAAACACGTAAGCAAAACACACTGCAACAGCCATCAGAATACAGCATACTAGAATATTTTGAGTTCATTTTTAAATGACATTTTTATTATTCCACAACATTGCATACCTGCCCTTCTATCATTTCTCTCTACATCAATGCAGAACACAGGAATTCTCTCCTTTCTGTCTTTTCTTTCCAAGGAGGGATCCTCAAAAAAATCTACATATGGGATGCTAATTTTCCATGCAGCAAGGTTGCGGGGTGTATTTGGGGTACTAACAGCCTCCTCAGGAGAATCATCTTCCATCACCATAACACCTTCTTCAATCTGTAAAGATTCAAACATCAAGATCTACAGTTCTATTTTAATTGGTACAGTCTACCTTTGCAAAACTTATATACAATAATGAAACATAAATCGAGTCTTTAAGTACGTGTCACTAAGTAATAAAAGAACAAAAAACCCCATTTCATTAATGGAGTTTTCATGTAGATGAATTTCTGGTTGTAGATCTACTGCAAATTAGTTTGAAGGTAGCAACTTTTAGTGAGAACTGAAAGCTTTTGTAGCAGGATCAAGTTCCGTATCTGACATCTGGGGGGAGTGGAAAGCAGAGAGAGACAGGTGGGGGAGAGACAGAGAATAGAAGTACCAGATGAGAGAGCTGGAAGAATTCCTTAGACACAGACTGAAGGCTACAGGAACCAGCTTGGGTCCAGCAGATGTAGCTGCACTGCATTTTCCAGCATACTAGGACCCAAATTGAAGACTTGACCTTACTAGGTCAGGCCAAGAAGCTATATAAAACACAACAAGAGACAGAAACCAACAGTGCACCATGCGAGCAGGTCTCCCACCTCCACAGCCGAGTGCAACAGAGTACATTGTGGACACATGAATCTGACTTGCTCTGCAAGGTGCAACACAACTACGATTGGGATTGACTTATTCCTGCAGCCCAGAGCTCTTTGTATTTTCACAAGTGTAGGCAAGCAGGTGAAAAAAGAGTAGTCCTGTTTCCTTATAAAACTGAAATTGTTTTAATCTAATTTAGCCTGCTGCCAGGCTGCAAGGGCTTCTAAAACATCACAAACCCACAAGGAGGCAGGCACTGCCTGATGAGGAGCAACACCCAAGCCCATCATCCTGCCTCCAGCCTGTGCCCACTGCAGCGGCAGCCAGTGCCTCGCTCTTCCCACCACAACTTACAGAGCTATTAACTATGCTGAGATAGGTTAGAGTTAAGCAACAATTCAAAAGTACATTATTTTAGTAAGTCTCACATACAGACTTGAAAGTACTGCCACTTGTTAAAATAGGAGATTTTAACATATGAATTTACATGTGCAACTACAGCATACTGGAAAGCATGAATCCCACTTTCAAGTGCTTTTCCCTTAGCTTCATAATTTAAAGCCAAATTTCCCTCAAAGGCCAAGCCTAGATGCCTTAAGAAGTGTCTGTATTGGAATAATATAATTAATGCTTTAAGGCACTACAGAATCCCTGAAATCATTTTGGCTGTGTCTGCACTACAATATTCACATGATCATGGCTCAACTGAAGTTGAAGTATAAATGGTTCAACACAGATGAGCAATCTTTGTTCAGTTTTGTTTTGCCTTTGGATAATACTGAAACGATCCTTAAACTGGTTACAGTGTGGACCGTTGTCTTCCAAAACAGATCTCCACAGATCCACTAACTGAATCTCTTATTTTCAAAACACATTTTTGCTTCCACTTACCTGATTTATTTGGCAAAAAGAGAAACTATGACAGGTGAAGAGAGCCTCAGTTGCTGCTGCACATAAACCAAACTCAGTTAAGGTGGCTCTCAATTTGAGAGCTACATCGGAGGCTGCGCTCTTTCACAAAGCAAACAAAATTACCCCAGTCTGGAATGAACAATTAGGACTCACGAACTTAAAATCAAAAAATGGCACAAGTAGGACAGATGGTCTCTGAACCACAACAACAGGGTTGTCAGGTAGCTTTATGTGTACGAAGTCTTCTATATGAGGTCTTATCCTCATTTTCCCCCTTCCCCAGGCTTTACGCAGTTGTCACCACTGGACAGAAACAGCAGAACAACATTTCAGGACAGCAACTCCAAGTCAACAACAGCAGAGTTTCTGCAGATGGGGCAGCATCAACTGGGTGCAGTCTGCACTCACTCCCTCACCCCTGCAAGGGCTAAGCTATCAGCTGCCAAAATTATCACTTCATAATCCATCCTGACTAACCATATATATTTGCATTAGCACTAAATATACAATCGCCACTAGGACCTCTGCGCAAAAATGCAGGGCCATTCTAGAAACACTCAGACATACTCGATTCTGTAGTTTTTGACTAAACTGAATGCCTAAGCATGGACTTGATCAAAACTCAACTCTTGCCTATGTTTTCTGATTCTTTCTTCATTTAATTTACCACTGCTTGCAGTTCTCACCTCCTCCTGTTTATTTTGTGTCGTACACTGGACTATCCTGTCAGTGGATATAGTGATTAAACTGCAGAGTCAGTATAAGGCTTAGAGCAGGCAGGGGTCAGTCATCTTTGAGCTGCTCATAAAAGGGCCATAACCTCCCTGTCCGCCTTCTTCACTCAGCCCTTCAAAGATGTATTGAATCATCAGCAAAGTTTCACACGCCCATAACCTCTCTTCACCAGATCCCTCACCCGACTTCTAGTCTGGTTTTGGTAATAGTCCTATGTAAATTTGCAGGCTTTTCCACTACAACAACCACAGCACCTACATTAACTGTACTCTAAGAAGCAGAATTTCTGGGGGTTTTAATTCTCTTTTCCAAACAGATCACCAATCTGTAATAGCTATAGGTTGCCTCAGTCTATTTCCATTTGCTTCATCCAACAAAGCCACAAATTCAAGTCTAGAGGTCTTCTGGCTGCCTTGGGGACAATACCTGTCCTTTAATATGGAGAATATCTTTTGCTATATTTAAAATTTAGCTGACAAAGATTGAGCGTAGTTTAATGGAATTACTATTACCATGGTAGCAACTTATAAAGCTGCTGCCCAGAGCCGCAGAAAGCTGCTAACACATATTTCTATCTCTACATGATTTCCCTAGACTAAATGGATGTTTCCTATAGGCTTTAACTGCAACCAACATGACTTTGCCAAAAATTAAAAAAAAAAAAAAAAAAAAAAAAAAAAAAAGAAAATTTTTTG
>VYXH01012789.1:17565-37029 GCA_013397275.1 Burhinus bistriatus | reverse complement strand
ATAAGTTTTTATCGCAAACAACAAAACTTTTGCAAAAAAAAAAAAAAAAAAAAAAAAAAAAAAGGAAAAAGGACATTGTTTCGTTTCTGTCCCAATGCACAGAACTCCATTTCACTGCTATTCTTTACCTTTTATTTACCTTGAATCCACCAAGCTTACATGAACACCAATTACTTAAGTATCTAATCCAGATCTGTGCAGGAGGAAATAACTCCCATATCCTCCACACAAAAGCTAATCAAAAAGTTGCTAAGTCTGTATACTGCGCTGCCACCATCTTACAATTACACTGTCATTTCCCAGATCACATATTTCTTGTCTCTGAGAGCTATTCCTCTGACCCTGTGATGCCTGCTAGGAAACTACACCTCAGCACTGACATTATTGGTATTGAATCCTGTATATTCAATATTCATTCATAAAGAGAAGTCACAGCTCTGTCCAGCTCTTCGGACGCACAGTAACCTTACAAAACTTGAGTATTTTCTTTTTCCATTTCTTCTTCCCACCCATATTTAGCAAGTGAAGAGACTTAGGTGTTTCCCAAACTCTGTCTAAGGTGGTTTTAGTAAAAATGTAATATCCTCCTTTTGTTTAATGAAGGTATTTGAGACAATGCTGCACTTAAAACTTTCCATTCTTGCCTAAGCTAAAACCATTCTCCGTTGATTTGAAAGCTTTCCTTAGTAAGGATTAGACTCTATATTGTCTGTCTCTCTTGCCGAATTCAGCAACTCCTCACAAGTAACTTCTTGTGCTCTGGCACAAAAACACGTTCCTTTTCTGAGCTCCACTGCTTCAATTATACTTCTACTCATTCCTCTACTATAGGGGAATCACACTTCCACACCCTTTGGCTAGCAGAATCTGCAATAGCGATGCTGCAAAATTAACCCATTTTCATTAGAATCTCGCCTCAAAAAGAGAGAAGTTACAACAAGAATTTAACTGTCCAAGAAATTAATTGCAACAGTTCTCACCCCTTAAAGACATGACTTACATGGAGATTTAGCCTGTACAGAAAATTGCCTTTTTTCCCCTCCTCTTAAAAAAAAAAAGAAAAGAAAAGAAAAGAAAAAAAAAAAAAAAAAGAAAGCACTACTGCCTCATAATCTTTAAAGAAAATGCTGCATCACAGACTACCTTGACAGCAATTTCTCCACTGCTTTATCTATGGCTTTAAGGTCTTGTGGCAAGCTTCAGATCACAGAATCATAGAATAGTTTGGGTTGGAAGAGACCTTTAAAGGTCATCTAGTCCAACCCCCCTGCAATGAGCGGGGACATCTTCACGTAGATCAGGTCACTCAGAGCTATGTCCAACCCGACCTTGAATGTTTCCAGGGACGGAGCATCTACAAGCTCTCCAGGCAACTTGTTCTAGTGTTTCACCACCACCATTGTAAAAAAGGTCTTCCTTCTATCTAGTCTGGATGTACTCTCTCTTAGTTTAAAGCCATTACCCTTTGTCCTGTTGCAACAGGCCCTGCTAAAATGTTTGTCCCATCTTTCCTGTAGACCCCCTTTAAGTACTGAAAAGTAGCAATAAGGGCTCTCTGAAGCCTTCTCTTCTCCAGGCTGAACAACTCCAACACTCTCAGCCTGTCCTCATAGGAAAGGTGTTCCAGCCCCCTGATCATTTTTGTGGCCCTCCTCTGGATCCACTCCAACAGGCCCATGTCTTTCCTGTGCTGAGGGCTCCAGAGCTGGACACAGTACTCCAGGTGGGGTCTCCCGAGAGCGGAACAGAGGGTTAGAATCACCTCTCTCGACCTGCTGGCCATGCTGCTTTTGATGCAGCCGTGGATACAGTTAGCCTTCTGGGCTGCGAGCACACATTGCCAGCTCATGTCCAGCTTTTCATCCACCAGTATCTCCAAGTCCTTTTCGACAGGTTTGCTCTCAACCCCTTCATCCCCCAGCCTGTATTGATACCAGGAGTTGCCCCAACCCAGGTGCAGAACCTTGCACTTGGCCTTGTTGAACTTAATGAGGTTCACGCAGGCCTAATTCTCGAGCTTGTCCAGGTCCCTCTGGATGGCATCCCATCCCTCAGACATGTCAACTGCAGCACTCAGCTTGGTGTCATCTGCAAACTTACTGAGGATACACTTGATCCCACTGCCTATGTCATTGATGAAGATATTGAACAGTACTGGTCCCAATGAAATAATAACGGCCACATGAAAAGCCATGCATGCAGTCCTATGCATACTTTATTATCCAGAATTATAAAATAGCATAGTAAGTTTTTAGAGAAAAATTAATTGGTTACAAAAACATCTGATCCTGCTACTTTTAGTACTTCTCTGTACTAAAGCAATAAGCTCAGAGGCACACTAACTGTGGATGTGGTCTTGGCTTGTGAACGAATACAGGGAAAACAAGGCAACTTAATCAGAAGCCAGCACATGGAAACCCTGCAGTGAAGTAACACAGCAGAAAAGGCAGAAACTTAACATTTTCAAATAAGGAAGGAAAAAACCCCAACACCACCAAAGACTGAAAGACAAATCTAAAGCTTTTACTCACAAAGTCATCTTCTCCTTCATTTAAGTTATAGTTAGGCAACATAGCTCCTTCCATTGCAGAACTCTTGAATACACCTTTTATTTTGTTGCCTATTCTGCTGATTCCAAATGATTCTCCTCTCTTCTGCGTGGTCCTAGGAGTGCAGAAGCCAGAGTTCACAACACAAGGCATATTATTACACAGCAGCTCAGTAGGCCATTGCACATCATTTGCAGGTAAGAGAAACAACTCCATAAATAAGCAGCCAATATATATACAATTCCACTTAAACTGAAATTCATTTACGGCAAATTTGTTCTCTGATCAATCAGCAGAATTTCTTGATTACACTTTTAAGAGATATGGGATTCCCATATGCTTAACCATGAGCAAACATTAACATTCTTATAACAGTATCCCAGTAATGCAGGACACAGAATAAACAATTAACTATGCAAAACAATTTTGTTTTGACAGCAGAAACTGCTGTATTGCTACAAGCACACACACCACGAAGGTCACTAACTCTATCCTTTTCTATGTACCCATATTTAAATATTTATCCACTCTTGCCAAGTACTGTAAATGGTGTAGTTGCATTTTTTTTTTCCCCCATAAACATCCCAGAATTTTACAAGCATGTACAATTCAAGATAGATCTCAACTTTTAAGCATTAGGGACAGACAAAAGGAATGTGAAAGGAGCAAGACTGAGCATGAGAGAAAACAGATGCAACTGAAGAATCTTGGCTTGAAGAGCTAGTCTGACTGAAAGATGAAGGCTTTTTAAAGTCTTGTCACTTATGACAAAGAATCCAAAAAGCAACAAGGTATGGAAAAAGAAAGATAATTAGGCAGGAAGCACACTCCTTACTGAGAGAACAGATGTTACAGCATTCTAATGCCCTCACACAAGACTTGACGCCAAAGATTATTTCTTACATAAAAATGCTAGTAATTTTGGAAAGAAAACGTTTCTGTTGAATATGAAATCAGCCTGAGGTTACTTATGCCGATTCAATAAATACAGTTAATAGGCAAGTTAAAAATCAATACAGTGAACTTCAGAATCAAAGACTCAAAAGAACTTTATAGATTACTGAGATTAAAAGCACAATTAGTACTTTAGAGGACAAAAAAAATCCCATTTCGTTTTCCTTTAAAACAAAAAGTTATCAACTACTAAACAGTAGTACCAACAGAACTGCAGAGATCAGCAGCTAAAGCATCTTCATTGCCCATAAAACCATGTTGACATCAACTGCTGACTCAAAACATGCATGCGTGTTACTAAATCTTCCTGTTTATAATTTTACCCAGACTGTGTACATGACTAAAATTACATAAATAATCCAGTGTTTTTCCAAATCTTTTGCTGTTTCTATCTCATATTATTATCAGCTCCAAAGCAGACAAACACCATCTATCTTAATTTATCTGTTCTAACCAAAGATAAGGTTGGTTGACTGTTTGTAGTCTAAATCCATCGTTGAACAATTTTACTCAATTTTTAAACAACTTCTATATGTTATTGTGCTGAACTGAACTTTTTCACATTGGGGACCTCCCTGAATCTTGTTCAAGAGCTTAAATACTGAGCTAGCAAAATGCAAATCTTACTCAGACAAAACTCGACAGCTTTTCTAGAAGGGTCGTAATTCAGACCTCTGGCCTGACTGTGGAAGAAGTTTTCATCATTCCTGTGAAAACTTGTGCAGTTCTCAAGATTTTAAACAAAAACATTAATTTGCACAAGCTTAAGGATTTGATAAGAGTAGTCCAGGCTCAGATCAATTCTTTCCTGCACTGATCATGCTCCAGCTGAAGGCAGAATTAGATGAGCATGGAAAAAATCTGGGGATGTTAGCAGGATGATCAAAATTTTGAAGAAGCTGAGCAAGAAAAAAAAATACATACAAAAAAAAAAATCAGGTATCAGGATGAAAATCTTAATAGATTCACTGGCTAAGTAGAAATAGGAGAAAGAACTTGAAGCTAGGTGGAAGGGAAGAGATGGAATTAGGGTATCATCAGGTTCAAGGCATGAGGGAAGAAAGAGGAGAGGAGGTGGCCAGTTCAGCATAAAGACCAAGTCTTTCAAGACCTGTCAACTCTGCTACGGTCAACAAATATATATCTACAAAACTCGTTAGGAAGAGTATCCCACTCCCTCTAGTGCTGAACCATGTAACAGCATTATTAGACCATCATTCCTTGGCAGGGCCCCGAGTGGAGTCTACAGGTTCCAACATTCCTGATGAATGATGTGATGACAACAGGTTGGAATACTTTTTTTTTTTTTTTTTTTGTTAAACACTCCAGAAGTCACACATACCTAACATTAAAAGAATTACAATTGTTGTTCACTCTACAGCTGGGAATTGCAACCAAAGACTGCATTAGTGCCACTGTGCACTGTGGCATTCTTTAATCGTGGATGGTTGGAAAATAGTTTTCCCACATTGAGTGCTCTAAACAGATCTTTGCAAGTGATCAGCCAGGGCCATGCAGCTGAAGAATGCTGTTGTGAACTCTGCGGGTCAATAAATACTAGACAAGTTGCATGTATCAATCAAACTATTTACGTGCATGTGAAGTCAGAGTACTATTTTATTCGGCTAAAACCCCTATAACCCAATTAGGTGAAACGCTGACTGCATAGAGCTGCACTTAAAAATCAATGAACTGCACTTACACCTCAAGTATTCCTTATTCCTCAACAATCTAGCAAGTTATAACTCTATATACTGAACTGGCACATAAAAGAAAAAGTCTCTATATACCTTGATTCCTAACCTGTAAAATGAAGTCGATAAATTTCCCTTAAGACTCAAGAATGGTATGAGTAATATATATAATACTGATGCTCTGATAAATTCTAAGGAAAAGCCCATAATGAAAAAATTGTTTTCTGAGTTTGGATAGCATGTATTTAAAGAGGCACGAATAATGAGAAAAGAAACCACTGAACAGCTATTAAGGCATTAATGAGTGATCACAGACTATCTAGAGCAAATTATAAAAAAACGTGTTGTAATCAAACCTGTAACAGTCACAAAAAAAGCTGCAGAGAGAACTAATTTGGGGAACTGCTAGTTTTGAGAGCTTGATAATATTTACAAAATGGTTATATTTGCATGTAATGTTAGGCAATGATCATCCTGGACACAGCTGTGCAAGATTAAACAAGCAGTTAACTGGATAAAACCTCTAACAGAATCTGAGAATGTGACATGGACTAAAAGAAATTTTAGAGCGGTTAGCAGTCACAGGCCAAAAAAAAGCTTCAAGTTACGCAAATATACTTCAAAACTAGTAACAAAAGACCAATCATTAACAGCAAACAATATTAATATATTGCAAACTTGTAAAATTAGTAATTAAGCAATTTCTAAACAGTTGTGAAGAGGACATGGGGAGTAAAGCTTATTGTGGGGAGAAATTCAGTTTAGTCCAGAGAAGACATTCACATGTTTTTTTTACAAATAAAACAGACAGTTAATTGCTGTTATAATGGCTGTGTGATGCAGTCATGATAGATGCAGTGTAACTAACACACAACATTTATCGAGTGTTAGATAGACTTACCGGAAATCATCCAAACTCAGGCTACTTCTGCAACAACAGGCACATAAATTACCTCAGAGCCCAGGAGAAAATAATGTTAAAAGGAAAAAAAAAAACAAAAAACCAACAACACAACCCACAAAAAAACCCCCACCACAACCACGAAATTTGACAGACCTATCCCAACAAAACTGAATAGGCTTCGTTTCACCATCACTACAGGTTAATAAAAAACATGGTACTACAGGTTAATAAAAAACATGGTACTACAGGAGTTCCCAATGTAGAATCCTACAAAAGTGACATGTGAACGGTAGCTGCACGTTTCATCACCACAATCTTGGCCTTTGAATTTAAAGCCTCAGTTATCGAAACTCTCAGGTCTTCACTGACATTCAGGACAAGCAGCTACCAATTTACAGAGAACAACTTTCATTCTTAAAGCTACCTGTAATACCAAACAAGCAGCTACCTTTTTCTATAACCTATGTTCAGAAGTCATGTAGGGATCTAGCTCATTTGGCCAATACAAAGAAAAGGCCGTGGACTTATTTTACGTAGTAACACCACCACCCCCTGTATTAGATATAGTAAAAATCACTATTAAAATATGTTTTAGTAGTTGGTTTTGTTGTTTTGGTTTTTTTTATTTCACAGATTTTAAGAACTGTCGTATATTTTTGACATTCTACATAACATGGTACATGGAACCAATGCCTCAGCCATCACCTTGGTAATTCCAACCAAAAATGTTTACATAGATTAACCACAAAGACAGTCACCGCACACATAATTTTAATTCACTGGAGCTACTGAATTCTGAACAAACTGATATGGGATTAAAATATTCACAGAGATTTTGTGTTACAAGAGGAACTGATTCTAAGGCATTTCGCACTGTCTTTAGTCATATTGACTGTGAAACCGGAAACATAACCTACCAAGTTGGAACGGGTAGTGACAATTACATTTCATACAACTGTTCACAGACTTAATTCTGTGGGTTTTACTTCTAACCACTCCCCAAAATTGTTAATACCTTTTCTGCTTGGTCCTTTACTTGAAAAATGGTTTAATTTTATTGCTATCCCAATGACGAGGAATCAGGATGCGTCTGTTTCTATATGTGGTCGTGGCGTGAAGAAAATCAAGGCAGATATACAGCTACCCAGAAATCAAGGAGTTTATATCACATAATGGCCTTTCTTTTTTTGTTAGCCTTCCAACACAGAATACCATTAAGTAATGTAGTAAAGTATTATAAATACATAAATACAAGAGAAGGAGAAGGAATTCCTGTCTTCTCTTCCACACAACCAAAATTAAGTCATCGGAATTGGAACTTAAAACATCAGTTTTCATTGGCCGCACGCATTAAACTTTAGGTGGAAAATACCAGTTACAGAGTTAAACTGTTGACAACCGCTGCTAGTTATCAAGTTATCAGGATACCCTCAATGTGACTTCTTTACACTCCAGAAATACTTGGGACATCTCATCTATTACCTTAGCAATTTACAAAGCACATTATTTGTCCTATCTCTACACAGAAAGCTATGATTATTTTGTATAGTTCAAAGAAGTGATTCAAACCAGAAATTACACACTGATAGTCACATCTTCCTACTTTCCCACTTGTATTTTCTAGAAACTGCTCTATAATTTTCTTGTCTTACAATAACTGAAATCTTTCAACACATTACCCACATGTATATTCCACTGGGATTTCGTATCTACTACTTGATCTGACTTTTTAACCAGCAGCATCTATGCAATACACACACAATAACCCTAGCAAAGCATCAAAGATATGGAAAACAAAACTCATCTCTTTGCATATAATTTCTCTCAACTGGAACTAATGCTAGAATAGGGAAGAAAAGGCAGGATAAGGTATGTGCATATGGATAACACCTGGAATAATTCCATAACCCTTTTTTTTAAAATTTTTTTTTTTTTTTCCCCCTTGGCAGTGACTGTCTGGACCAGTTTCTGCAGAGGGGAACTCTGCAGAGGGGAACTCCAAACAACGCGCAAACTACTTTCAGATAGGCCCTCTGTTTCATGGAAATAATCACAGACGCACCATTTCAGGAACATGCAGTATATCTCCTATCAGAAACCATCATATATACTCCGGGTATTCAAATTGTTCTAAAATGTAAAACAGATACATTTTCAGCAATGTTATGGATGCTGTTTGAACTCCAAGGGAATACGCTTTAACAGTCCCCAAACAAAATTTGCTTATTTTGTAGACAGAGACTTCTTTTAAAAAGTCCAGGTAGAGACTGCCTTTAATTTCACCCTTTCTGTTCTGGAAAGCAAAGCACCAAGTATGTGACCTAAATCTAGTTAAAGTATGAAAACGTTTAAGAAGTGTATGACAAGATACTTCCAACCCTTGACATGAATAATTTTGGGAAAGACACCAGAAGGCAGATTGAAAGGTCTGGATGAAACCCTGTAGCCATCTTCAACAGAAGCCAGAATGTGTTTCAAGGTCACTGTTCCTAGTGGAGTATCACATAGGGGAGAAATGCAGTTTGGTCTCGTTGCCTTCCATGCCTCTTTGCTAAGAAACAGAAGCTTGTCAGCACCATTCTGACAAAGCACTACACCAAAGCTTGAGTCCTGGATCTACAAGAACTATAAGGACTACATAATAGATGTCACAGATGGAGATATATTGAAGAGAACCACCTTGTAGTTTTTTAAGACATCAGCAGGGGAGAAAGTGATCTCGCAATAATACACCTCACAGTAGGCTGCAAGTCAAGAGGGCTGCAGCTAGGTGTATCTCTAATGAAAGCAGAAAAAGCTAAATAAATTGCTGTAATCTAAGGTGATAAACACTAGCATTTTCTACAGTACTGTGGATCTTATTTCACACCAAGAAAGCAAGCCTATCCAAATTAAAGACTGTCTTACTGAAGTTTTCCTTCTTTTGCCTAGACCATAAGAGCAATTCAGTTGGGATGGTCTATGACTGATCCATCCAGCATAAAAAGACAGACAAGAAGTGATGAGACCTCAAGCTTACTCAACCCAACCCCACAGTGGAAGATCACCCATCCATACTACAGGAGCTGCTCTTCTCCACAGGCCTTAAAGAGACTGAAGGTGGTCTGTAAGTACATAGCCCAAACCCAGAAACAAGGTTTCTGATGCTACATTTCTGCAATGAATGGCGAGAGTTGGGGGACAGGAAACACTTTCAACCCAGGAGAATTGGCAAATCCTCCTTGTCACAACAAGAGGAGATTCTCATTGCATGACCAGGTTGGTCAGAAGCAGGATACACTGTACCTCTCCCTATAAGACCTGAAATCCCAGAAGACCCAGCTTTCAACCAACAAAATGGTATTCATATATACAGTCAATTAAATCACCACTTTATTTTCACTTTATCTTATTCTCACTGTACCTTTATTTTTCCCTTGCCCTTCTCAAATGTTGAGGTCTAAATCAAATTTTAAATTCTTTAACATAAAACGCTTCAAAGCAAAGAGATATCTTGTATAATATTGCTTGCTCCTTCAGTATGTAATTTGTCCATTTGAAAAACAAGTAGAGTTAAAAATTCAGTCAAATTAGTATCAGCAAAATTCCTATGGTTTAATATTTTGATGCTTTTAACTAAAAAACAAATAAAAACACTTAAAGAGTCTACCATACCTACCTGTTAAACTTTGAATTGCGTGTTGGCGACTCTGCTCCTCTTAAAAGGTGTCTGAAGTACTACAACAGACAAATAAGGTATCAAAGAAAACACTGGACTAACTGAGATAAGGGCTGCTATGCAACGACATTGCAGAATTCAGAAAACAAGAACAGAAGTAAAAGGCAAGCTGACCATAATCTAGCAGTTAGAATATTCATCTGGAAAAGGACAGAACAAATTTGCAATAAATGCTGCTAGGACTACTTATTTTACTTTACATTGTCTCAGGATTAAAAAAAACAAAACAAAACAGGAATAAAACTAAGCACAAAAATCCATGTCTCCTCCTTGTTAAAAAAAAAAAAAAATCAAGCATTTGAAGCATTATAGCTATTATGGGAAAGATGACCATCAATACCATTTTTGAGAAATACACTTTCTTAGGAATAACGTCAAGAAAGGTAAATACCCATTCCCAGGACAAGTCAATATATTCTGCCTCCAATAAATGCAAGAAGCTTAACGTGCAACCTGATTCACATGCACAAACTCCAAAGGGACAAAAATTCAGACTCACCCCTGCATTTAAAGTGTTTCCTATTAGAAGGCTTTAGGCAGCTGTCAGGCCAGTGTGGGGATTTTTAATTTTTTTTTTTTTTTTTTTTAATAAACTTGCATTCAGAACCAAATCATAGAACAACCTCAGATGTCTAGTAAATTGCTTTGAATGACATTTCTCAAAACAGGCATCTGACTTTCAGCTGCTGGAATGCATAACACTGAAGGTACCTAAATACAACTTTTGTATCTAAGTACCATTATATTTTTAGAAGTAAATAAAGAGATTCTTAAAAGTGTTCTATTTTTATCACGCAAATTATTTTTGCACCAAATTCACAATCATAAAAGAAGGGGTGGAGAGGATTTTGTAATAGCAATGATATACACAAATTGTTACTTCAAAAAATGAAGAAGTTTTGTTTCATTCTGTTGATGCTGTGTTGGACTACAGTAAACTCAGTTTTCTTAGGGAGATTGGTCCTAGCTCTGGCATGCTAACTAAAGTGGAAAATGAAGACACATTTTTCAGTTCTGCATGCACATTACTGTTGTAAATAGCATATCCTAAAAAAAAAATAAAAAATACAGTCTTGCTTTAAGACTACTCTTTAAATCTTTCATACTTACCTCATCACTGTGACAGAACATAGGAGTAAAAACGTTCTCAAGTAGAGAAAGTACATGCTCATAAGCTTCAAAAAGACACCTCATAGTTTGAAGTTTCACAACATCCATATATGGACCTTCAGCAACTATAAAAAAAATTTGGAAATACAAATAGATATATATGTGGGCATATAAAGTTTGGGTTTTTTTCTGGTCTGAGTTTGTGATTGCTTTGCACGCTACTGTAAGTCTGACATAAAGAACAGAAATAAACTGACAAAACACTGTTTAAGCACAATATAGCAAGGGGGTAACAATTTTTAAGACTATGACAAAAGTAAAGATTGATTATATTTAGACTAGTTAGTCTTCAGTTTACTACAGAATACCATTTAAATTCCAGTGTAAATTATTGCTTTCAAATCCAAACTTACTTCTTTGAATCTCTTCCACAATAAAAGGGTCAAATCTAATTTTGTCAATGCTTTCATCCAAACAATAAGTTTTGTAAATTTTCTGTACTTCCTCATGAAGTGACATCTTTTCAGTATCTGATAGTTCCGGTCGCAAAATTCGGTCATTGAATTCCTCTGAGGAGTAATGGAAAGAAAATGCATTTGTTGCTCAACTTGGCTAACAAATAGCATCCTGAAGCAACCTATAACATCAACTCATTTTCCAGCAGATATAGTAATCTGTAAAACTTCAAAATTAATAGAAACAGAAGACATCTCAAAAATCTCAGGTAATAAGGCAGCTGCCTTCTTATTAACTATAATTCAGATTTTTTCATAAAATTATTAACAAAATATATTGCAATTAAAACTAATTATTACTTACCACAGTAAGGATAAATCCATTAAGTTGTTCCTGGCAGAAGAATGAATGAGAAGAATGGATTTTTTCCTTCCTAAATTACCAAACTGTAAATTGTAGTTTTCTTTTAGCATGATTTATAGTTCATGCTAGACACACACAGAGCCCCAACAGCCCTTTATACCCGTCATCTACCTATTCTGCTGCTATTTCATTCCTAAACTCATCAAAATATTTTCAATAATATCTTTAATAACAGACCAACTTGAGAATGAACCTTCCCTGACAAAATAAAAATTCTTGTGCAATCCTACTTGATTTATTGGCTCATCCTGTTAATAGCATGACTACTGGCCAGAAAAGGGAAAATAAGGTAGAGTTTGATTCATTTTTCAATTAATAGACAAAACCCAAACTTCTTCAGAGTAAATCTACGAAGACCCTTCTGGGTTTTTTGGGGTTTATTTTCCTCAGTAAGGGTTTCTTGTCCAAAATATTTCTATCAAGAGAAGAACCACGTACAGTAAACAGTTTGGGACGGAGTAACTTGAGAGACCTAAATCTCCTTCTTTGTTTTATAAGCTAATATATAGACTTGCCACCTATGAGAATGCAAGAGAAGTTTAGAGGAAGAAAATGCTGAGGTTTACTCAGAAAAAAGCTTGATCATGGGCAATAACTACAGTTTGAGTAACCTTCCTGCTAGGGGAAGCAACTCTAGAGAACTCTAGAAGGGTCAGCTTAGAATCCCCTGCAGGTCCCACCAGCACTGAAAGAGTAATCGCTTTGTTGTTTTTTTTGGTGAGGGGAGGAGTTTTTCCTGACAAAAAGCCAACATGTCTGGAAGGATTATGAGCACATAAGAAGCTGCACACACAGAAATTATTTATATTTTTCTTACGTAACCATTAATGATTTCTGCAATATTTTATAAGATAAAGTCTGGCTAGTTCAATTTCACATCTTCCTGATGTACGCATGGGCTTGGGATATGAAGACACACCCATTATTTCCTATGCAACATGGAAAGACTTGTTTACTAAAAATAATTAAAAAAAAAATCATTATTTTGGTAAGCCAGTGGTTAACTACTAGTTGACAAAAAAACTTGAAATAAACCACTCTAACTTACAGAAACTTCACAGAAAGCAGAAAACTTTTCAAAGAACACTTGTGTAATGGCAAAACCAAATGCACGCCTCATAACCAAGTTAAAGCTTACTGAATAGAATGTTTCAACACCTTTAATGTTCCTGTTACGTTTCTGTTCTTTACAGAAATCAGATTTTTAAAGTTAAGAGAACAGGAGAAGCTTTTCACGATGAACAGCTCATTTTAGTAATACTTTAGTAAGCACATATTAAAAAAGGCAACTGTACTTTCTATCAGTGGCCAGAACATTTTTCTTACAAGAATATTCTAAAGTGTCCAACCTTTATCAATAAACAGAAATACAATTAAGACCTATGGTCCACGCCAGCATTAATGTTGCCAAGATTAATATGTCCTGATCCTTGAATACTAAAGTAAGCGAACACAGATCCCGAAAGGTAATCTCTTAACAATGCTGCCTGGTTCTGAGACTGAATATTCACTTTAACGTGCAAATGCTTAAAGCTTTTAAAGATCATCAAATATACCTCAGCGCATGTATGCAATCTTACCTACAGTCAGGCAGAACTGCAGCACATGGACTGCCCCTTCCTGTTTCAGGAAGTTCATAAACCGAAATAAAAGGTCTTGCTGATCTCTGATCTCCTTTAGCTCCAGTTTCAGGACCTTAGTAAGTTAAAAATGCAGTCAGCCAATTTTCAAACTTTCAGTGAGTACATAAATAATGCAAGGAGTTGCAGAACCAAAACGGCAGGCAAATTAAAACACTTATTCAAAACAGGAAAGGAAATAAGTGTTGCCTTTGCTTACAGATGGTTTTTTATTTCTTGGCTCTGCAAATTTCTGAAGGAATGGAACCAAGGAAGAAGTAGGTTCAGTTGCTTTCTCAGGCTGTAGAAAAAAAATGACAAGAGACAATTGGGTAAGAAAGCTTCCTTAATGGGTGAAGAAATTACTACTGTTTTAATTTTGTCACTACTCACTGGACTATCATCAATGAAGATCAGGAGTAAATGGTTGACAGTGTCCTGCAGGAAAAGTCAATACAAAATTACTATTAAAGAAACTCAACAAATTAGATTAAAATCATTTCACTACTACGTTATGCCCACGTTTAAACCTGTGAATATATTAATACTTTTAAAAACAACAAAGCCTGGCAACACATGTTTGAGAATTAACCTTCAATGGTCTCTTCAAGTATTTACAAGTCAGGGAATTTCTGAAGAGACCTCCACAGAAACAGTCTTTACCCAGTGGAGGAAAGCCCTACAAAGTATTTTTACTGTTAGTACAGATCTAATGAACTACCAGTACTTCCACAGCTACAGGACTTTCTGCCTGCAGCTAGGTGATACCTTCCTAAGTACTGCAATTTTGCCTATTAAAATACATGTATAAATAAAATCACAGATGGCAGTGTTCCATCTTTAGAAATAAATGCCCTCTTATTTGCAGAATTAAGGACAAATGAATTGATTTCACTACAGCTGCAAAAAAGGCTGGTTTACTTACACTGCTATAAAGACACATACAGCTAGAGTTCAAGTAATTGAACCCTTGTTTAAATGTACTTATAGCAATTTAAAGGTGCTTATACTTGCACAGCATTCTCCCATTTCACAGGAATTGCAGTCCTTCATTAAAAATACATTCTTAAGAGATCACACCAATACTGTATTTCAGTCAGTTCAGTCAGTTAAACACTGAAACCAGTTATAATGAACAAAGACATTGGCCACAAGATTTGTTTTTCTTTTACGCAGTCAAAATGCACAGCAAGTAAGTCATTCTGCATAATTTGCTTTACCACAACATACTTAGTAGCAAAACAGTAATACTGAATAAATTAAGATTATTTCTGTGCTCCAGGTCTTACAGGATCAGCTAAGAAATCCATTGAGGGAAGGAAAACGGAACCAGGCAGAATCTCTCTTATCAGAAGAGCCAAGGATCTGAAAAGGAAAAAAAAAATAAAGACAGACAAAAATCAGAACCAATACTAGATTACATAGTTTTCTAAGTGGAAGTGAATGCCATTATATTCTACTGGGAAATATTTTAGTATTTAATAATACCTTAAGCATGCTAGAATATTTTTAAGACCAATGAGAAAACTCATAACCAAAGGGACAAGGAGGAGGGGTGAGGAGGATGACTTTGGAGTTCATTCTTTCACTCCCCAAAATTACTGTACTACACACTATGTAGGTACATTAAAGAATACAATTCTAAATAATTTCTATACCTGCACTCTGTTGACTTTGGGGGCAAAATATAAGGAAAAAGAAGTTCAGTAAGTTTTCTTAAGTAGTGAAGTTCATCTCTTCGGCTTCTCAAAGCAACATGGAGTTCTGGTCCATACTCTTCTAAAGCAGCTTGCTGTAAAAATTCTGCATTTTTTACTGCAAGTAAAAACAGCATTACAAGTTGTTTCAGCTTTTTGTTGTTGTGAAACAAGAGGCGATTGCTTTTCATTTGAGCTAAATGTTAATACTTTTAGTATATGTACAACTGCCAAAGGGATACAATATTGAAACTTTACAAAAGAACCTTGGCTTAGACTCTGAAGCCTGGCTATGTAAAAGTAAAACCTCACCTTGAAATAAGAATTCCTTCACCAAACAATTGCAGATTGCATGGTTTCCAGAATGTTTTCTCATTTCTAATTACTGGAGAAGTCAACATCTTGATTCTTCTAAAAAACTGCATTGCCCAAAGTCTGTCTCTACTTGTTTTTTCCTGACCTCCTTCATGATCTCCCATTTATTGGGCTTCTACCTATTGACTAGCCTACAAGACAACTTGAAATCAACCTAAAGTTAAACTTTTATTCAATCCTGTTATATCTGTTTCCTGCTTAGAACACTTAGAAACAAACATGAAGGAACATATATTTTAAACAAAGAGTAAATCAAACCAAAACCAGCATGGAGATCTGCAAGAGTGCTGCCTCTTAGAAGTAGCTATACAGAGCTGAAAGAATATCTGCTTTATCAGAATAAAAATTATACATATTAATTAGAAGCAACAATGTTATATCCCTTCAAATCACTTCAAAGGCAAGAACTGAGCTGTAATAAATCACACCTAGCTGCACTAGCAACCTGGCACAGCCTCATGCCAAGAACCACACCAGGCACAGGTCAGGTACCTAATAAATACCTGTTATCGAGAAGGTTAAAGCTTGTTTCCAGTGTATTGAATTTAGTATAGAAGTCTGCTAGCTTGTCCTTCACAACCAAGAGCCATGAGTGGTATCAGCTGATATGGGGGATGCAGGAATGTATACTGCCTGATAAATCTGCCTATTTGGTGTCACTAAAAGCAGAGAGAAGGAATGCGCTCTCTGGCAAGGGCAGGTAATGAATCATGGAAGTGTCTGTGCAAATAGTGAGGAATTATGAAGAGCTGTAAGGGTAAGAGGAGGCAGAAAAAAGGAAACGCCCCCTAAAGCAATCATTTGAAAAAGAACACAGAAAATAAGCCAACAGAAAAGGGTAAGCTCAACTAGTAACCAAAGCAAGGCCCAAAAGTTGCCTCTGAACCGTGCTGGTTTAGCAACATTTACTAGAAAGAGCTACTAAAAGTCATTTTCAGCTGCTACTTCACATATCTGCCCACAGGGAACAAGTCTTTTCCTTTAAAACACTGAAGAAAGCGGTTGTATTTTCAGTGCCGTACATTTAAAATCCAGTTCCTTGCTGCTAAAGAAAAGTGTTTCCAACTTCTTAGTAGAAATATGAAATTTGGCAGAAAGATCATCTAGTGTCTTGAAATGGTTGTTGTGCCATGAAAAACATCTAATGTGATCACACTATGTCTGATTATTCATGTTATTCATACCCGCTACTCACAGGACCAATGGCACATATTTATGGATATCAAGCAGCCGTTTTGAGGGAAGGGAGGAAAGTTCATGACTCCAGTGAAAGTAAACACCTATGCTTAAAAGTTGAATGAAACCACATTTAGTAGATACAGCCTCGTGGAACACAGCCAGTGAAAAAAATAAAGATAACTATTTTCCAACAGCAAGTATTCTATTTTCCAAATATTCCTTCAATGTGCAGTTTTAATAGAATTTTTACATCAATCTTGTGAAGATATTTTTATTTGGATAATAATTAAATATGCTACTGCTCAAAGCCTTTCCATGGCTTAGAAATATAAACCTAACTTTTCAACATATTGAACAAATCCACTAACCGCTCGTGTTAGTGTGCAGATATGAAATCATTCTAGCTATAAGAGTTACAGTTACAGTACAGTGCATGGCCATGCAAATCCTTTCATTTATAATTGCTCATCTGGAATACACAGGAAAAACTTCAAGAAGCATTGCTAGGAGATCTTGATTGCTCTGAATAGACAAAACGCACATTCTTGTTTACCATACAGAGAAAGAAATTTAGTATTTTCAACATGGGGAAATGAAAATCATGAAATCTGAGAGATTATTTATACTGTAACTTTTTCCCTAATTTGTCTTTGCAACCTCCAGAAGAAAAATGCAAAAGGATCACTTTTTTTTTTTTAAAGAGAAGGCAGTGAGGATGAAAATATTTATCAACTACAATAACAAACATGCAAACATAAATATTTATATTTGCCCATTGAAACTGACAACATATTAAGTCTTTACATTACCTTTCTGCCTGGCCTTGGCTATCACTTCGATGTGTTTCATTGCTGCCTTGAGCATTTTCTTTGTTACAACAGTTGGAATATCAACCTAAAGAACAATTTTAAAATAAAAACAGAATCTTTCTAGTTTTTGTCCCCAAATTTATTACAGACAACAACTATCAAATATATTCATTTTCTTATATGTCCCCATTCTAACCATAAAATGAACTCTTAAGAGCAACCCTATGAATTCTCTAGATGGAGCAACAGTATGCTCACTCTTCTGGGCAAAGCGTACATCACGTCAAACTAAATGCCATAAATAATACTCTTAACCCATTTATTGTCAACTTGTTCCCATTATGATTGTTCCATTGCAGTAATTATACAAAGACAACTTGATTTCCAAGTCACAGTATATGAAGCCTAGCTCTACATGAAGATTTGACCACCAACAAAAGCAAGTTAACTATGCTCTGCTTCTAGTACCTTAACCCTCAGCAATCATGTCCACAAGGACTAAAAGCAAAGCGAAACCCTCCTCTCTACATATATGCAGAAAAAACGTCACAGCTCAGGTGATGGCACAACCAAAAGAAAATATGAGTTACTGAGTCAAGAAGACCGTTAGTGCCAACAATGATAGCACGTGATCCTGCGCATAAGCCAAACAAAAAGCACATATGATTTAATCAAAGATTGTATTACAGTCCTGCATTTATACTTTCCTTGAACGCTACAAAAATGAAAGGAGAATTATAGAACAATTCAGGCACAAATGGACCTCCAGATGTCTTAAGCACAACCGCCTGCTCAAAGCAGGCTCAGATCAGGGTGCTCAGGGCTATATCCACCCCAGCGCTGAATACCACCTGAGATGAAGACCATCATGGCCTCACAGGTCAAATGCTCCAGTCCCAACCATCTTGGTGGTCCCTTGGTTGAACTTGCTCCACTCTAGCAATGTCCCTTTTGTAATGGAGAGCCCAAAACTGGATGCAGTACCCTAGATGCCATCTAAGGAGCATCAAGTAAGGGCAGATAATCATTTTCCTTGCTCGATTGGCTCTGCTCCCGTTAATACAGCCCAGGATGCTGTTGGCCTTCTTTGCTGACAGTAAACACTGCTGGCTCATATTCAGCTTACTGTCTACCATGGGGCCAGGCCCTTTGCAGCAGAGCTTCCCTCCATAGCCAGGCAGTCCCAGCCTGTAAGGTTCCAAGGCATTCTTCTTCAGCAGCTGCAGTAGTTTCCACAGAAACTTACCTAGAAACTGATTTACACTTTGTATGCCCTTTATTTTAAACAAGAGCAAAAGATGTCTCAGAGAAGCAGAAACACAGTTGCAAATGTTCAAAATTTGAGACTTCTGAACAAGTTTCTTTCCTAATGGAGTTTGTCCCTCCTCAACACTAAGTTAAATAAAGACCTTAAGTAATGAAACAGAAGCATTAAAGTGCTTCTTGCCAGACAAGGAAAAAGGCAGTGGAATTGCAAAGGCCACCAGAGCTGAGAGAAAAGTTGCGTTTTTATTCATTTGTACAAGGAGAATAGCATGTATTCCTGCACAGTGTCCTGTAATATTTGAGGTGCACAGCTATGACCTGACCTGGCCAGCCCAGACAAGCTAGCATAATTGACTAGAACTGCCTAAAGGTAGCTAAATATATTAAGGCCAACTCCCATTTACAAGCAAGAAAGTAGGAGCTTCTGCTCATCAATGGAAAACCCTGTCCTTTGGGACTCACATTTCAAGAGTATCCTATGGAAGGACAGGGGAGTGTTTATTCCTGCAGAGGGAAGTCAAAGAGCATAGCAAGCAAATTGTTATCGACACTGTAGTAGACACTAACAACTTTTGACAAAAATTTCAACCAGATGTAGGGCTATCTACACCACACCATACGAAGGGAAACCCCTCGCTTTCCCTTCAAAACCCATAACCAACCCAACCCAGAAATGGCCACAACAAGGAAAATCCAGATTAAAAAAAAAAA
>VYXH01012789.1:300-17529 GCA_013397275.1 Burhinus bistriatus | reverse complement strand
AAAAAAAAAAAAAAGAGAGAGAGAGAGAAATATTTCGGCATATACTTAAGAGCTGACTGCCCTGAAGTGCTTGTTATTTTGTTCAACAACCACACCTCAAAAAAATCCACCCAGACAGCCTTAAACAGAAAACAAAGGAATTATTTTCACTGAATAAATTCATAATTTTAAGTCTTAATTCAAAAGTAGAAGATTCTTTGGCAAAAAAGTATAAAGATATAACCTAAAAAAAGGAAAAAAGCAGTCTGTTTTTTCTTACACATAGTAGCTCCTGAATTCAAAAATTTTATCTCTATTAGCTAGAGCTATTGCTTTCAAGCATTTAGTAATAAATCCAAACCAAAGTACAGCTGTTTGGCAAAGGTATAAGACTATTTTATTTTGCAATCGTTGATTAATTTCTCCTCCAATGAGGTTATAAAGGACATATAGAGCTGAAAGGCTATAAAACATTCTGTCATAACCCTTTTCAGCTAACTACCAAAGCTTTAAGCTAGGATTCCTAACATGACAAAAAGTTGGTATTTTATTTACAACTTGGCTATCAACTCTGATTTCTACACACAAAATTTTTAGTAGCATATGCATCACAGCTATTAGTTCAGGCTGTCTGAATCCGTATGTGGATGTGTGCACACACAGAAACACTTGTTCAGCAGAAAAAAATGGGAGCTGAAAAATATGGCATAGCATGAGACACCATGCTCCCCTGCATGACTGAGCATGCCAAGTTTCAGTTTTGTTCCAAAACATAAAGTTACTTTGAGTATCTTTTTTGCATGAGATATCTGTACCACTTCACACAGACAAAATAAATTATATTATTTTGTAGGATGGATACAAATAACTCTAAACATTTGTAAAGAGAAATGCATTTCTGTAATAGCCTTTATTTTGTAGTTCCCCTGACACTGCTTAATACTTCTACACGCCTTGAGTCTTTGTTGCACATACTGTCTACCCAGACACATAGAATTGAATGTATTACATCTACTTCATTACTGTCAAAGGCAGATATGGTAAATTAATATTCTATTTAAGGATGCTATAGCTGATCTAACACAACTAATACCTTATTACACAATCAATAGAGGAGACATCATCTTTTTCTGAATCAACAATGGATCTATGCATGTATTACAATGCCAAATTAAATTTTAAGACCTTGCCCTAGATTTTTACTTTGGAAGATTTACTCCACTTTCACACCTCCATATAATGTCTGCGCTACAAAGACATTTCTTAATCTTCCCCCATGTTCACTTTAAAAAGCAGCATGCTTGAGTTAGAGTAAACAAAAAAGTCATCTGGATTTGATATATAACAAGGACAGAATCAGGCTGTTAATCAGTCACGACAGAGTACATGTACAACTTGTAGCTCAGGAAACACTGCTGTTACTAAGGAGAGGGAAAAAGACACACATTTATGGTAGTCGCTCCAACAGAGGGGCCAGCACTGAATAAATCTGGAAACTGAGTTAGCAACTCTTCCTGCTTAAAACAGCCAGAAATTTAGAAGCAGCTCCTGTAAAACAGGCTTGAAGCACTTTACCAGAAAACAGTATCTGTGCTAAAATATTAAACACAGTGAATAAAAAATTTGAATCTTTAGCCTTCAGAATGTTTTTTAAGAACTACATTAATATAAGAACCACACCTGGTTTAATTCTTATAGTAAGCTATTAACTTAATGACAGTCTATTCTTTATAGACAAGGCAAGGACCTTGTCTTCATTTAAAGAAGTCAAGCAAGCAGAAGCTATGAGACAGGTACACTGCTAACCATTTTATAGAATCATAGAATACTTCGGGTTGGAAGGGACCTTTAAAGGTCACCTCTGACCTTGAATGTTTGTGGGGCTGGGGCATCTATCACCTCTCTGGGCAACCTGTTTCAGTGTTTCACCACTCTCAGAGTGAAAAATTTCTTCCTTCTATCTAGTCTAAATCTACCCTCTTTTAGTTTAAAGCCATTACTCTTTGTCCTATCACAACAGGCCCTGCTAAAAAGCTCGTCCCCATCTTTCTTATAAGCCCCCTTTAAGTACTGAAGAGCTGCAATAAGGTCTCTCTGAAGCCTTCTCTTCTCCAGGCTGAACAACCCCAACTCTCAGCCTGTCCTCACAGGAGAGGTGCTCCATCCCTCTGATTATTTTTATGGCCCTCCTCTGGACCCGCTCCAACAGGTCCATGTCTTTCCTGTGCTGAGGACTCCAGTTCCTGTGCTGAGGACTCCAGCTATTTTCTAATCGTTCTTTTTCAACAATTCCCAAAATTGCTTCCACTTGGATTAAGTCACTAAAAGACAGCTAAAAGATCATCCCAAGGTTTTAATAATGATTTGCACTGGTGTAAAAAAAATATATCCATTTGCAAGAATCATTGATTCATAGAACAGTTTTGGGCTGCAAGGGACCTTTGAAGATCATCTATCTAGTCCAACCCCCTGCTGTGGGCAGGGACATCTTTCATTAGATCAGGTTGCCCAAAACCATGTCCAACCTGACGTTGAACACTTCCAATGATGAATCTTCAAAAATGGTTTATAACCAGGAATGAGATAAGCTCCAGCAGGAGGGAACAGATAACATAGAAGAAACTTAGATGGAAACTGCCTATACTCTCTGAACCGCCATTTTAAAAAGAACTCGCTACAGATGGGTATCAGCTATTTCTGATGGAAAAAACAATGTTAATACCTTTAAGTCACATTACCTTGTGAATTCTTCGAACTAATACAGATGCAAAAAACCGCAGCGTGCCTCTCAGTTCATCCACTGAGGACTCATCATCAGTAATATTTCTGCAGTGTTGTAAAGCATGTCATGTAAGAAAACAGAATAAAATACATTTATATTGATCCAACCACAATATATTTGGCACTACTAAAAGCTGGAATAAGAACATTCAGCGGTGATACTGCAACTGGTATTAACTGAAATCAAAGCTACCAAGTGTGGGCAGAGAGTAAGCAGTCTTCTATTCAAGTAAAATACACGGCATTCCCACTATGTCTGTGCACACAACAATGGCTGAAGATGTATCAGTAAATTGGAATTATACACCCATTCCTGCTCTAATATACTGTCTGCATGATTTTGACCTAATAAAGTCTAACTTAGTTTCCACGTACGTGAATGTTTCCTAGTTCAGTGGCATGAAATCAAACTGAATTAATATCAGCAAAGCTTTTGGAATAAGACCAAGGACTTACCCTAGTTAAACTAGTCAAAATTGGATTTTCCATATTGCATACTACAACACCTTCTATACTGCAAGATTTCAAATAATTTTCTTCTGGTTTAGTACAAATCTGGCTTTGTTAACCTCTTTTGTTTAAGTTTTATTATAAAATCGATAGTTTCTCATGTAGCCTTTAATGAAATAGGTACATCCCTTATACTTCAGCTCAGCCTTCCAATAGAAAATTTTCATTGGTATTTTTTCAACAAGTTCTAATACTTACATGACATTTAGTACAAAGATATTCTCTTTTTAAATATAAAATTGGGCCTATTTCAGTTCTACACAGAGATTGCAATTTCCTAGAAGATAAAAGAAAGCATAGCACAGGCAACCGACAAATGACAGAACTTACTTTTTGAGAAGTTGATCTACTTTTGATGTAGCACAAAACGTGAAATATCAATTACAAAGAAAACAAAACAAGAACCTCAACCTATAGCCACTTGGAAAGGAATTGAAATTATTTAACGTGGTTTCTGCTTGGAAACAAAGAAAGAAAGAGGAATCTAAACAGATTCCTAAATCACTATGTCAAAATGTCATCTAAACTTCTTATCTGGCTTGCCAGTTTCTACCTGCTACAATAAAGTATGTTCAGTGAAAAATCATGGTAAAAATACTTGAAGTTGATTCACAAAGAAAAATACTTAACTCCATGTCTTTTTTGGGAAACAGTGAAAATGGGAAATACACTAAGTCCGAGATGCAGAAACTGCAACTAAACTGAGTGGAAAAAGAGACCATGATAACAACATTCCACAAAATGCAATAGAAAGAATAAAAAAATCTACCAGCATTTAAGCATATATGGACATTAGAGTAGGACTAAAGATATTGGTAAAACTGCATTATAATAGCTGAGTAATGACACAGCAAAAAAAGTTACATCTTGCTTTAGCCAATGACCCTATGTAAAAGCTACCACAGTTTTCGGTAATAAATGAGTTTGCATATGTAGTAAATGCAAACATTATTTGTATTAAAAAAAAAAAAATCAGTACAAGCAACAACAGTACATTTGAAAAATAAAAATTTTATGCCTATACCATCATTTTATGTTATTCAGCATCTGATTTTTTAAAGCAATGTTAGCCTGGGTTATATAGCATTCAAATGCATGCTGAAGACGAACTGCTAGGTACAGATACTGGTCACCTGACAGTCAAAGTATACAACCAATTGCATGAAAAGCACCTTAAAGAAAGCAGCCTGGCATAAGGAATACAACCACCGTCCAACAGCTAATCATATGAAGATAAGAATGCTGTAGGGGAAGGTTTGGTGTGTTTTAAGATCAGCAGCTGACATTTTGGAAGCAATATGGTTAGCAAATACCCACAATGTCAAAGGAAGCCAAGGGATTAGTAAATAAATTGTATGACTGTATTACTAGTATGTGACAGACAACAAGATACATGAAGTGATTTGGACCAAGAAGTTGTTATTTTATTGACACTTGGATAACCAGTATCTTGGCTAATTCTACTTGGACATGACTTTATGCCACGTACTTTCACAACACGCCATAGGTCTGCAGAGACATTCTTTTAATCACCAGCAGACTGCAGACTGGCAAAAAAGTCATCAAGAACCTGTAAAAATCTCAAATCTCTAGTGACACAGTGGAAGGTCCAAATAACTTCCTGGAAACATTTTAAAAATTGGCTGCATTTACGCAGAATTTGAAGGAAAAAACCCCACAACTGTCAGTATAACAGATTTGCGAAAAGAAAAAGGCTCATTCTGTTAATTGTAAACAGTTACTGAGTCCAATGTCTCAAAAGAGATACACCCAACTGCTATTGCATGCAAAGTCTTGTGGGATCTACTGATAAATGAAAACCATATACAAACACTGAAGTGATTTTTTCCCCCCCATGTGTCAATTATTCTTACGAAATTTGGCCAACTCTATCAAAAAGATGGAGAGTAAGTTGCAAGCTGATAAAACTGTAAAGCTATGGTTTGTAACTCAACAAAAATACTGACTTTTTCTTGCATTACTTCCTTTTAAAATAAAAGCAACTTCATATGTGAAAACATTGGTTTTAGTCACTATCAAAGAAAAATGTTTTCATAGCAATGTATTACAAAAATGTGTAATTACTGGATTCTAATCTAATCTGACGGAACTGGAGTTGCAGTAGCATAAATGACCAAAAAAATTCAGTAAGTGTAGAGTGACTCATTCAAACTTTAAACTCTCCTATTCAAAATGAGGTTGGTACAAGCAAGATATTATATAGTTTTATTGTACAGCATACAGCATAAGCAATATACTCAGACCAGTGTTTTGTACCTCTGCAAACTTGTATTACTTACAACTATGTTCTATTCTTCTCATATAGTTGAAAAAATTCTTAAGACACAAATATTTAAATATAACCAGTATAAATACTTTGAAAAATACCAAACAAAAATTTCACATAGGTATAACTACCTATTTCAGTAGAGTTCACTGGATTCTAAGTACTAATCTTCATTCCCCTAAACTGATCCAAGTTTAGGGATGTTGCCTCTAAATTTTAACCTGCTAATAAAATATTACAAATTCTTACACAGCTTTTCCCTGCTTATAGCACTTTATTTCCCGAGTAATAAATCTATAATTTTATCTTGCAACATACATTTCTGGTAAGTGTTACTTCAGGCTTCTGAGTGAGATACATCAGGATACCTCACTGATATCCAGAGTATGCAAGGTGCTACAAGGCAGCATCAGCTGGCAGGGCACAAAAAATAAAATAAAAATAATAATAATAAAAAAAAAAGATAGGTAGCTTCTGCACAACTTCCATGCACTTAAAGGGGGGCAGCTAGCATAAGGAATTATGCCCAGACTTTTCTGCAAGCGAAAGCAGCAAACTATTTTACCAATCTAGTCTGGCAAGTCTGAGTTGCCTGCTGGTGGTTACCCACACTGCTAAAAAAGGACAGTCTGGATGCAAAAGCTTCTGATTTGGCTCTGTGAAGAATTATCCAGAGTCAGTGAGGTTTGTTAGCTCATAAAAAATATTTCACAAATGCAAGAGTCCTTTCTCCAGTGTGAGCTGAGCTATACAAAAAGTGTACATACGCCTAACTAGGAAAAGTTAGAACTAACATGCTCTACAAGACGGACCTTGAAGAGCTGCACACAGTTCAGGCCTTCCTGCATGACTGTTGCTGGAAATACAGGAAAGCACAGAAACACCTGAATGTCTAGAGGGAATGATATCTCACATTACTACTATTAAGCTGAAATCAGTAAGCCTTTCAGAACAAAGTTGTTTCCTGCAGAATTACTCAGATACCACTGCACTATAGCTCACTGAACTCCCAATACTTCAGGTTCATGGAAAGCTTATTAGGTCTGATCAGCATGCTGTGAATTTATGGAGCTAGTTCAAAATTTGGAGGTACAGCCATGTAAAACTAAAGACAGTGCAGGAACATCTATACAGCTCACCAGAGGGCAAGATGTAGCAGAATCCAGGCTGGCTGGCTCCATACCAAGTATACTTTGCACTGCACTTCTAACTATGCTTGTTACTATCCCCACCATATGATGTATTCCAGACTTCCACTGTCTTGGGTGTCAGTGAAGTAAGCAATATGTGGAATCCAAGTTTCCTGGTCAGTCTAAAACAAAGACATTGAAGATACCATACCTTCCACCAGCCAAAACCTCCTAATTTCAAATTATGAAATACTTCATCAAACAGCTCAACGGAACATGCTCTAGTTTTCCATACTTGAAAGTTCAAAATCTTGACCTTTTCAACTTGTTCATTCACAATGCAGTGTTAAAGCTCCCTCTGCTGGTTGCATAAGCAGTTCTTTGTGTGATGAAAACCCAATCAGGCAAAGAAGTCTGCCCAGAAAACTTTAGATCCCACAGAGACAGAAGAAAAACAGTGTAGGTAAAAGAAAAAAAGTATAAATTTCTTATAGCACAAAACTGAATCTTTCCATCCAATGAAAAAGTCAAATTCAGAATTAAGGCAAAATGTTGTTTTAACACATGATCAATTAAAAATATTTTTAATATCTTCTTACAAAGTACTCTGAAACACTAATATATAAAGGTAAGAAAAAAAAATGCATTAACCATAGTCTTTTCTTTATACACTATTTTAAAGTTATTTACACAGTGCTACTCTATTCCAGCTCAGCATAACCACTCACAGCCTTATAACTCAGCAAATCACCAGATGCTCTGAAAGAGGGTAGCCACAACATGCACTCAAAATACCTTTTCTATATTAATTAAAAGTGAATTCTTTTTTTTTTAAACTGTAAACTGATTTTTTTTTTTAAACCAATATGAAAGATTCTAATAGCAGTCTTCTAATCTGGAAATAAATTTCTGAGGGTTTTTGAGTTTTTATGCAGGTTTTAATCAAGCCATATGTACTTCCAAGTAAGAGTTATTAGAAAATTAACTAGAAAATTAACATATAAAAATGAATAATCTGAAAGTGTTTTTAGGATGAAGTACAAATTTCAGAACCACCTCTATCGTGCCTAAATTATTACAAGATCTATTCTACTCTGGTACGAGACAATAAAATGATGAAACTGTAGCACTTAAAAGTATGCTTTACATTTTACTAAAGAAACAGAGATGTTTATTTTCAGGTGACTATTTCTAAAACAGTTTGACAAACACTTAATGATACTCAAACGTAGTAACTTTTAGGTAAAGCCCATACCTGTACCATGGATAAATAAAGTTTTCCAGCACCAACTCAAGTACCTGTGCAGAACAAAGACAACCACATTACAATATAAAACAGTTTACCGTAAATCCTTGTTAGAAGAGTTAAAAACACAAACACCTTCCAAAACTTCCAGAACATAATTCATACATCACAAAACTTCAACATACAAATGTGTACGTTGCGATCCTATTGTGAGATCAATCATTTTGCATAATGATCAGTACTGTGGGCAAATAGCAACAGAGTGATGGTTTCAGATACCAATATGAAACGGCTGCCACTAGTACTATCGACAATGTGAAGCACAGTGCCATGGCCACTGTTAAGCAAATGCTATAAAAAAATGTAATCTTACCTCCAACAGCCCTTCACTAATTTTTCAGCTCAGTCCCTGTTCTTTTGTGATGTAGTGTGGAGTCTCCCACAGGCACAGCTACTCACCCTACACTTACATACACCTCCATCCCTTTTCATCCCAACCTCCACCTTTTCCAACTCTCCCCCACCTTCCAAGTGGGACAGCTGATCCTGTATACTCACCACTCACAAAGAAAGCAAAAGAAAGCTTTCCTAGGAATTGCTTTTTAGGATTCTATTGTCCTTTCTCCACATCCTGCACTACAGCTTTCAATAAAGCCTGCCTTATGCTCCAGCCATCTCCTGAAGCCCCAACCAGAGTACTTCCCAAAGTCCTTGTCCTACTTATATCCTCGTGGCTTTCTCTCTCCTGTTTCTAGCCCCTGTATATCCCACGTACATGGATCTCTGTAGAATAATCTTTTCCATCCTTTCCGTCAAACTGTTCCTCACAAGCCAAGCCCATGGTTGCCTTTTCCATGCCAGAAAACCTGGGTTAATCAGGAAGAACCAGTGCTGTTGCAACCATGTCACAGGTGCACCCTATTTCAGCTTGGCTTTCAACATCAATCAACGGGCTGCCACCACCACATACACACGGTGTCCTGCTAGCCAGACTGCAGCTTTGGCACATCTCCTTACACCTACACAAAAGTTTCAAGTAACTGTTAACAGTCCTTGCACCACAATTAGCAAAAAGAAAACTTCTGAGAGAAAGGGAAAATGTCAGACACTGCCAAGAAAAAGAAAAAAAAAAAAAACCACATGAGGAAGAAGAACATAAGGGCATGGACCTACTGGAGCGAGTCCAGAGGAGGGCCACGAAGACGATCAGAGGGCTGGAGCACCTCTCCTATGAAAACAGGCTGAGAGAATTGGGGTTGTTCAGCCTACAGAAGAGAAGGCTCCAGAGAGACCTTATAGCAGCCTTCCAGTACTTAAAAGGGGCCTACTGGAAAGATGGGGAGGGACTCTATCAGGGACTGTAGTGACACAACAAGAGGTAACAGTTTTAAACTGAAAAAGGGTAGATTTAGATTAGATATTAGGAAGAAATTCATTACTGTCAGGATGGTGAGACACTGGAACAGGTTGTCCAGGGAAGTTGTGGAGGCCTCATCCCTGGAAGTGTTCAAGGCCAGGCTGGACGGGACTCTGAGCAACCCAATTTAGTGGACTATGTCGCTGCCCACAGCAGGGGGTTGGAACTAGATGATCTTGAAGTTACCTTCCAACTCTAACCATTCTATGAAGGATGAAATTTTCTTGAGATTTCTCCTTCTTCACTATAACCCTAAGATATACTCCATACTCCCTTCTCCTGTTGCAGCCTATACCTCAGTTGGAAACGCTGCTTTAGAGATCAGTTTGTGCTTGGCAGCATCAATGCTGATCAGGGTAATAAGAGAGCACACATGCGCTGCTACAGGAGGCTGCTGTGCCATATTCTACAGAAGGAAGGGTTTTACAAAAGAAGTCATTGTGTTCAAAGAAAAATGTAAAATCTGTCTGAAAGGAAAGCTGAAATGTAACAGCTGATACACAAGTATCATTTATAAGAATAAGTATTACTCTTCTTACAAGATTTGCTCATTCACACTGCATGCACTGCAAAAATTCAAGACTTGCTAAATTTATACTGCCTTTAGGGCACTACATGCCTCTGCTCTACTCATGATTATAAAAACACACTCAGTAAAACGCACACCACAGCCTTTTTAATTCCTCTCAATTCTTCAGAGTGGAGCAGTTGACGAATACTCTTTTTTTGTCTTCACTACTAAGAATATCACCTACTCAATTTTATAAGATACTCTTTGGCAATTGTTTGATTTCAGGGATTTTCCTCCCTTTGTTTTTAAGCATGAAGGAGAAATTTTGTTCCTTCACCCTCTCTCTGAAGGGATGTTTTCCAATTTGGGATGACTTTAGATGAGCGTTGTGGACCATACAAAGTTATCAATGCCTTTTCTCCTACCCCTATGCGCCATAGCAGTAATAGACCTTGAAACTGTAATATGATCATGTGTTGATGATGGATGGGTAAGCTAAATGGCACCATCCCCTCTCCCCAGTCATACTTCCATTAAAAGCAGGGTGGAAGGGTGGGGAGAGATGACAACAGATGCTTTACCTCCCAGACCAGAAGAGATCAAGAAATACCAGAGAATCTTCTTTGGAAGTCAATCTTCAGACAACAGGAGGGAGATCACATCCAGCTCCAGTCAGCAAACACAGACCATTGGCCTGTGCAACAGATCAGACTACTCAAAACAATTGCTCTGATGCCTTCCATAGCACCGCCAGTACATAAACCACCAATTTACTCCACAGAAATCTCAGTCGCACAGGTATTGCAGCATTATTTTTGTCCACGCAGAGTTTCTAACAAAATAAACCTCTTTCGGGGCTCAAACAGCAGACTCTTTCAAAAAAGTGCTTTTCAGAAGCAAAGGCCTGCAGAAAAATCCATCTGTGCATCTATCTGTTAAATGATCCTTTTCCTGTCTTCCTCCACTTTTGCTATGCACCTCCCCATCAAGACCAACTACAGCAGACCATCTTCCACTTGGAGCGGAAAGTGCACTTGGACAGCCTTCAAGCACACAACAGTATACTCAAAGGGAGTACAATGCACTCCTCTTCAAAGAGCTTTCTTTATCCATGACTACTTTGGAACCGACAGCCTGTCCATCAGGCATGTGTCACTGCAATTTCAGTTCATCTGCTAACATAACTTGGTGGCATTCTCTTCGCCTACAGTCCAGAGGCTTCTAAAGCCGCCAGAAGAACGGTTGCCAACAGTGAGAGATCTTGCTCTCACTGCTAGCTAAGCTAAACACGCATGGTTCTGAGAATTATCTTCCTGTGGTTATTAAATCAGCAAAGAAAGAAGGAAAGATGCAAGACCTGAGGACCCATCCCACTCTGGATAAAGTCTCCTTGAGATTCATCCCATGTTTCTAGTAAGTGACTTCCACTTGAACCATTTCACAGACTTGCTAGTGTTTCTCTTGTTATCTCCTGCTTCCATAGCCACACTGTAAGGGGGGGGCTTTATGGTAATGATTCCACAGGACAATGCCATGCAGATAATCCCACTAGCCAAAGACCCAGAGGTAGTATGCACAGAGACAACTAACTCAAAATACACTTGAAGTCCCGATTGCCGGTCCCAATACCAGAGGTCAAGACATGTTCTACTAGAACTCCAGTTCTCTATATGGCCTTAATAAAAAAATGCCTGGATCCTGGACACACAGAAAGCAGTCCATATTTGCACATTTACTAAACACATGGCATGACAGGGGCAGTTATGTATGATGCTCCACTGCACTAAGGTGCTGTACTGAAGCTAAGAGAGCGCTACGGTGTGAAATCATCCATCTTACAAGATACAAGCACTCAAGCAATAACAGGCAATTGACTGCCAGTAACTGGAGTTAGAGTCCATACAGTTTTCTCATGAACGCTATGAGCCCTGAGACTGTATCAGTGTGATTCTGTAAGTCAGAAAAAAAACCTGTCACATCATCCACTGCACTTCCATAAAACATTAGGAAAGCAAGACATGTGTACCCACTTCCATTCTAGCAAGACCAACAATATTATTCCAGCTCAATTGCTCACATAACTCACACATGCCAAGAGTAGATAGGACATCTCAAAGAATGACAGCTAATAATAAGCAGTTTCCTTTTCTGTAAAGTATTATTCTCCGGTTTTAAATACAAATGAGTCATTTCATTTAAAGCCTACCTATTTTTCAAGCATTTTGCAAAATGAGTGGTTCTACTACATGTGAGCAGTTTTGAACTGGAAAGAGATTGTAAATGTAAACCCAAATGCAGCAGGTAGCAATATAAGCAGCAGCTGAAGAAAAAACAAAGAAAACTTATTTCCTAGCATGCACTGCAACACCGCAAGCTAGTCAGTTTATTGCTGCGAGACAAGCTTTCTGTGGACTGCCATTGAACAGACCCCAGTTGTCAGGAGGAAGAACTGCAGAGCCAAGTGATGAATGATTCAGTAGCAGGTCAGAATTACCAGGCCTAATTAGACTGGAAGGGAGCAAGGATTTGAGAAGTAAACCACAGAGACAATTTGAAAAGCCTTAAAAGACGGTACAGCTAGATAGCTCAGACCACCTCCTGAGGGCAGGACAAGCAATTCCCAATAAGAAAGGTTGCAGGCCACTGTGCTGCTACAAGAGTTCAGGACTGGCAAGGAGCACGTTCAGACAATAACTGATTTCTTGTCACTTGTTTGTCCATTTCTTACTTTTAGAAAAGAAAAAAAAAAAAAAGGAGATAAAATTCTGGTCCCATAATCAAGTCAAGAACCTGAGAATTTAAGAATTAAGGAAAAATTTGTGAGATCAACAGACAGCACCTTGATCTACTGAGGCATTTCCTTCATGATTCTCATCAAGAGTAGATGAGCAGCTTTCCACAGATTTGACTTGCAATCATCCCTCACATAGCAAAAATGATTGTAGGGGAAGAGCTGAGTTCATTAACTGAATAATAGAATTAAATTCTCCTTTATACAATCTGTAACACCTGAAATTATATACAACATAAAACTGACCAACCGATACCACATCCTAATTAAAAAAGAAAGAAAACATTGGGGAAACTAACATAAAGCACAATGGATTAGAAACTGGAAACAAAATTATACATAGGTCACTGCAGTATTTTTGGCCAGGATACAGCCCAAACTATCAAATACTGATAGATCCATGGTTGAAGCAGTTTAGAGTTCAACTATAATAATAATAAACACAAATGAAGGGGGGAGAAAAATCCAAGCGCAGGTTTTTCTTATTGTTCTAAACCATGTACAGCAGCTAGATAAACCAAAATAAGGCTGCAAAATATGAAGAATTTGCAAAGTGAGACAAACTGTCATTGCAATCCAAGAGTGAAAAATCCTTGTGATAAAAACTTGAATTTCTTCTGATTCAAGTGTGTATTAAATTATTCTGTAAGCACTTGAAAACACAAACTTAAAGACTATACAACTGATTCAAATTAGAAACATTTGGAAATGAGAATATCGCCAAAATTCTTCAACTTGCAAAGGAGGAACTAGAAAAACTAATCCAGAATAAAAAAAAAAAATATTCCAGAATTATTCCAAGTATTTGAAGAATCTGCTTTGCAGAAGCAGGCTGCACTCTGCACTCCTTTAGAATCTCATTAATCTTAATTCAGTTCTCACTGTATCAGCTTCCCTCTAACGTATGATTAATCCACAAAAGAAAATAAGAGCCGTCTTCCCTTCCACCCCTAAGCAGGCAATCCGATTCCAGGCATGTATTACATGCTGCATCCCCAGAGCAGATGATCCAGAGGAATACGGTGTGGGCAGAACCCCCGCTACCCTTTTAACCAGTACAGAAGAGTTGCAGTGGGGAAGAATGCAATGAGATTTCTCATTTCAAATAGTATCCTACACAGGTGAAAATGGTGGCTCAAACAGACTGCTTGTTTGGGTCCATCAAAGATAATTAGCCTGGCTCACTGCCCCAAGAAGCCACAGAACTCGGGTCTGGCACTTCCCTCTAGTTAAGCACCCAAAGAAAAGAAAGGAATGAGAAACACAGCATAGATATACAAAAGCCATGTCTGCACTACTAAATAAAGCAGGGCCAGGGACATGCCACTGAAGTAAAAACAGACAGCAAAGAAAAGCCCACACCACTTTGGTAAAAGCAGAACTACGGCAACAGCTATCAAATACAAAATGCCAATGTGTAGTAACACATTTTAAAGATCAGTCTTAGGCGATAATTATGGCATCTACCCATATCTCTTATGAACAACATACTACAAAGAAAATTTTTTAGCATTAAATTCCCATTTAAACTAAACAGGAAAATTTCCGGTTCTTCAGCATTTAGCACATCCTTTGGTAAACTGTCACAGCTATTTGCTACTCAAAATTCTGAAAATATTACATGCAAAGAAGCATTTATTTTACATTGTATTATTAAAACAAGAGGTTTAAAAAATAAGCCTATTGAAATTATATTCAGCAATATTGTTATTTTAATAAACTTGATCTGAAACTTAAAAAAAATTATTACATTAAGTAATTTTAAAACAATAAATGTTTACTTCTGAAACTGCAGAGGAAGTAACTACATTAAACCAAAGGAAGTCAACAAGTTGTTATCTGCGGTTTTTTTAAAAACATTTCTCAACTGTCCATCCCTCCCTTCCCTTAAGGTTTTCATTCTTTTGCTACTCTTGCTGTGGGCCGTGCCCAGGACACCATCACACACAGATGAATTAAAGTGTTAGTTTATACCACAAGCACATGCAGCTTTGACTTCATACACCACATTGTTAATTGTGAGAGTTGACAGGCAAGAATCTTCTCACTTCTGACATGCCAGTTGTTCATCCTCCTACCATAGAACTCCTAAGCTGGAATTCTAAATAAATGGAGATTAAGCTACATATGTGCTTGCGTATTTTCCTAGCTTTAAAAAAGGACAAAAGATTATCTACAAATATATTTCATCAATTACCAATCAAGGAAAAAAAAAATAAACCCAAAGAAAAATTGTTCTTCGCATATCTCTTTTTAAAGAGAAAAGAATGAAATTCCTGATTTACAGTCTTATTAAAAAACAGGTATTTAAGCTATTTCTCTTTTAGACAGATTTTGTTACAGCTTTGTGTCTTGGTTTGAGCGACATAGGATCAATTTCTCTTTCAGTAATTTTACTCTTCAGTAAGGTCTCTTCTAATGTTTGGGAAAACTGCATTTTTAGAAGACTCTAGTGTCTGAATTTGCGAAAATATTTACTTTAGAGCCAGCTATGGTATGTAGGTTTCAAGCTGTCAGTGTTTTCAAGCTAGCCAGGTGCAGGGACAAGGAGTGAGAGACGGACACTTGACCCAAGCCGGCCAACAGGATTATTTCATACCATGAACGTCACATTCAATATAAATTAGAAAGTTTGCTGAGGAGTTCTCCCTCTTCCTTGATAGCTGCAATCCTGAGAACTCCTTGCCCCGGCGCTGGACCCCTGAGGCCTTCCCTTCCTCCTGAAGCCGTAGCGCTCGCAGTGTCTGACATTCACTGTCCACTGCTGGGAGTGCAGAGCTCCCTACTGATAGAATTGGCTGAGTATAATCCTTGTATATTTCATATTGGTATCGGGATCAACATTGGTTCTTTAGCATTATTAATGTCAATTATTTAGTATTATTCTATTAAATCTGTTTATATTTCAGCCCCTGAGTTTCCTTGGTTTTTTTCCCCAATTCCCCTTCCCGGGTGGGGAGGGATCATCGGGTAATAGAATAATTGTCTAAACAACAATAAATTGTGGTGGCTTCTTCAAACCGTAACACTTTGTCTGCTGATTTTAAATAGCAACCATCACATTATCATCTTTATTACAGAAATCTTGTAGCTGGAGCAAACCATCTCTTAACCTTCACTTCAACAAACTAAGCTGGCTGAAATTCTTAACTTTTCAAGAATCAGACATGTTCAATTACAACTGTTCTTTCTTATATCCTTCCCAATTTACATAGATGTTTCTTCTATGTTCTAGGCACGCTACTACAGGAACAGTCACATCTGTGTTAACAAGCAGGCTATCTAGCCTCTCTGCTCCCGGCATATATTCTTTTGATTTGACTTTTACAGGAACAAATTAACATACACGGAAAGTACATCTGAACTATCTACTGAACCAGAAGTAATAAGTATAAGAGATACGTAATAAAATCTCGCTGAATTCCAAGGCACTAAAGAAATGAAGCAGCACTTACCTCCGAGAGTGATGCATCAACCTTGGAAGGCACTTTCAGATCCAGCCATGGCTGATAGTTTTCCAGAAGCAAAGTAGGTCTGTAGAAGAGCATGGAAAAGTTGATGTAACAATATTTAACTAAAAGTTCCCTACTGCTATGTGCAAAATATAAGAAATACTAAGCTTACCGGTGCCATGTATTTAATTTACCTGTGCCTCTTGCATTTGACTTTGCCACATACAGCACAACTGTGACCGTGGGGAAATAGCTCCGGCAATTCTAATTGCTAAGAGAAGATATTTGGACAAGTTTACAGTTTTCAAAATGATGGCTCTCTTAATATACTGATACATTCATGAATTTCCTTTTAGAGTATACAATTACAGAGAACCGAACAGCATAAACACAAAGTTGTTCTCCCGCGAACACAGAAAACCAGGAAAACAAGATAACAAGGCATGGTATGAAAAACAACTGAACCAATCAGAAAAATCACTTTCACTAAAACAAAGTTTGAGGGGATAGATACCCTTTCACATCTCCAGTCATCTCCCCATACATCAGTCTGTCTAATAGCAAACCAGCTGTTTTCTGTACAGAACTTGCCTTACTCATAGCCTTGAACTATTGCAACTGTAATATTTTTAGTTCTATGAAATTCTACATTAAACCATTTTAAGTTAAAAAACATCAATTTCCTTTGGGAATGTTTTTTTTCTTTGAAATATAGTACCAGTTAAAGAATTTTGACAATGAGCAAAGAAGACTTAGTACTGGCTTGCCAAAGGAAGAGCATCTTTAGAAGAGAAAAAGCTTCAATAAAAGACAATACAACTACACAATTTCTCAACTATTTGCTATTCAAATAGTAAAAGTGAAAAACGAGCGAAACAGAAAATTACATCCGTGATCACTCCCAACAACCAGCTTTACACATGAAGATTTGATAGAACTATACAGAAAGGTATAGAATCATTCTATAGAATCATAGTACGAAGAATCCAAAGCCCTAATCATTGTATACTTGCTACAAAATATCTATCGGTTGGAGGATGAGAGCTGTATTGATGTGTAGCATTTCTGAAAGCAGCTAAAGTTACACAAGAATTGCTACCCAATATAAATTCTTACTAAACTAAA
>VYXH01012788.1:6786-29619 GCA_013397275.1 Burhinus bistriatus | reverse complement strand
GCGGGCCCGGCCGCAACGGTGGGAGAGGGGCGCGAGAGCGATTGGGGGGAGGGGAAGGGCCTTGCGGGGCTGGTGTGTGTGTGTGGGGGAAGCGGGGGGGCGTGCGTGCGTGGATACGCAGCGTTTCGTTACCTTGTGCGAATTTTCCTGTCCTGCGGAGCGGCTCTTGCGATCGCTGGAGGGTTTGTGTCGGTCGCTGTGAGTGAGGCCTGCCATCTGCGCTTCAGGCTTCCAGGCCCCGTAAATAGTTTTCAGTCAGTGTACCTTAGTTCTTCAGTCCAGGCTCACAGAGGCTTTCGAGAGCCGAAGTTCTTTCTCCTGAGATACGACTTCGATAAGGTAGAAGTTTGATTACGTTTTCTGTAGGTGGGTGGATAGCAGCGCGCAGGATGAATTGCACCTCAGAATTTACTCTCTAGACTTCCCTGAATATGTGGCCCAGGAGGGTACTGTGGTCAAGCAGTTATAGTGTGTCTGAGGAAAAGACTTGTGTTCCCAAGTTCAAATTTGGTTTTGCTCATTGAGCCCTTGAGCAAGCCTAGCAAGGCAAATTTAGTAAAAAAAAAAAAAGGGTAATGCTCTAATTTTATCCGTCTAAGCAGCCTTGTCCCAAGTAAGCCAGCTTGTCATAAATAAGGTGTGTGACTGTCTTAAAGCCTTGTGGAAAATTAAAGCAACATGAAATCCTACAGACTGAGCAAAAATGTTTGTAGCAATTTTGTAAATTCCTTCCTAAGCAAATTGGTCTGGAAACATTTCTGTTCTTCCAAACACAAGTTGATACACCATTAAAATTGATAGCAGGCCATCCAATGAACACACATCAATTTAAAATAAAAAAATGCTTGAATCTGTTGCATATACATCTGTTGGTTTGGCCCATTTCCTTCCTTTTGCCACCCTTCCCCAACCTGCATCTCCGTACTTTGTTCCTTTAGTATGTTTATCATAATATAGCTCAGGTTGACTGTCAACATTTGTATGCATGATCATGATCCAGGCTTTAAAACATCATCCTCAAGGTCAGACTGGTTAAATTAATGTTAGGGAAGATTATAACTGCACAACACATCAGTTGACTATTGTGTTATTTTTGTAAATAGCCTTTAGACTTGCAGATGCCCTGGGAAATTATTTTATCTAGCTGCTTGAATTGGTAACTAATTTTCAGTGATCATATGAGTAAATACTTTTGTTGTTGTTTTTTTAGAAGGTTATCTTATTCATGTAATTTTGGAGTATGTAGTCAGGCTGAATATATAATTAGAACCTAAACTTAGATGGCCTGCAAACATTTATTATTCTCCTACTTGATTTTCTTGAGTCTTGTATTGGATGAGTTTTCTTTTAGAAACATACACAGATTGCTCATTGGAGGCGATATGTCTGAAGTTTTGTGTTGTGCATGTTACTGCTTATATACACTAACTACGTTTTAAATTTTATTTAGATAATTGTGCATACAGTGTTGCAGTTATGCTTAAGTGACTTAAAAAGAAGAAGCTAGGCTGAAATAAGCCCGTCTCTTATTTCATGGAGTGCTCTCTGACTTTATTACACAACAAATTACTGTCATCATAATACAGATTAGAAATAATACTTTTAATCAACTTTGCTATTTAAGGTAATGGGGAAGAGAGTGAAGGGGGGATCACAAATAAGTGTAAACCCAACATGAGAAGTATTACAGATTGTGGCTTCACACAATCAGCTTAGATCCAGCACTGCGTCTGAGGAGGAAAAATGTCTCGCAATGTCACAATTGAGAAGGCAGAGCAGAGGCGCCGGAGCTGTTCTGCAGAAGCCAGATTGTTCCTGGCAGTGCTCTGTTTAAGCCAGTACTGACTGTGGTGATCCTCCTGGCTCTGGGTTCAGTGGCTCAGGCTGTTGTCTGCATGAAAAGAGGTGTTATGCCAAGCAGTCCTGGAAGGAAACAGAGCTGTGTGTGAGCTAACAGGATTTTGGAGTCTGCCTGGCTCTATTGAGAGTTAGCTTTCCCAGGTCTGAACTGGAACACCACTTACAACCTGCTAGTGAGTACGCAGAAGTGTACTGTGCTATTGCTTGAATATTTGTCCTACTTTTGTTAATGTGGATTTGTCCATCCTTAGTCATTGCTGTATAGAAACCTTATTTTGTATTCCAGAGCATTAAATGGTTGGTTCTCATTACTTGTGTTACGTAAATTGATAGGTACGAGAGGGAAGCATAAGGAATCTTATTAAGCTCTAATATGCTCTTTTTCTGTGATATAAGGGAAAGATTTTAAAAACTCTGACAGCTTTTTTTTTTTATTATTTTTAGGTGTATGCGGTGATGAATTTAGCGTCTTACGATCACCTCAGTCAGTTGTTTTTCGAGATGGAAGTTGGCCCATTCCTGGCGAGCGGATCCCAGATGTAGCTGCATTATCCATGGGCTTTTCTGTTGAAGATGTATGTTTCCGGGTCTTGATTTTGAAATGCCTCTGAAACTGCAGACCTACTCACTTAAAATGCAAATCTTCCTGTCATGTGCTGGAATATATAAAATATTATCCTTTTTGTCTTGAGGAATGCATGACTTGTCAGAATGTGGTTTCCTAGCACAGAGCTATATCAGTCATATGAGCAGCAAAAGGCTGTGCTAGCTGGCTAATTTGAATCATCAGCTACAGAAGGAAGCAAGCCTGTGGAGTCTTCACTGTGATGTTCTTCAGGTCCCCTGAGACCCAACTACATGCTGTATCCCCCTATCCGTAGTCATGTGCTGAGAATCTGTGGAAACCACTGTCATTTCTTGCATATGAGCTCTGCTTTAGGGTACTCTGAAGATTGTGAGAAATGGCTTGGCTTGGCTACACAGGCATTTTCTCACGTCAGCAACCTTGTTTGCTGAGCGTAGTTAATAAGAACAAATAAACCGAATGGTTAGGAAGTAATCCAAAGACTTGAAAACCTAATTTGTGGTAGTGTTTCCCAAATTAGGTTTTTGAACATAGCTTTAGTGATGTTTAAAGTGGGGCACGTGAGTAAGAGCCCTTGGATTGATTCTACCTTGCCTACTGAATTTTTTGCTGGGCTTCAGCAGGGATGAGTGGCTGCTGAAACAGTACGTGAAAGCTTAATGGCCAGGCGTCGCTAGCAGTGTCTGTGTGTGGCCAGATACTTAAAGCTACAAGCTGGGATAGTCTCACAATGCTGGTGAGGGAGGCCAGTTCCCATTTCTTCCATACCGCAGCTAAGCAAGAGGTCTGATAACTCTGGTTTGAATGCAGGTCCGTTTAGCCTGTGTTTTGGAATTTGTCTGAAAATGTCTTGCTGTCAATTAATTATGCTTTTTTGTCATTGAACTAGTAACAGAAATTCTTATGAGTAGTACTCCTAAGAAGAATATTTGGATTATTGAGAAAAAACAATACATCAGAGGGTATTGTGTGCATTGCATCTAAAGACACTCAGCAAAACAGTGGGTTTCGGCCCACTTTGAACACTAGACTTTTGGCATCCTGGTCATCTGGAGGTATATGGTTATCATGGCAGAAAGTGTTTCAGTACTCATTCTGTGCCTTTGCCAAAGCTTGGAATTCATCTGCTGTGACGGGTCTGTAGCATCCTTTAAAAGTAGTTCTCTATTAGTGTTATTTTGAATCCTAGAAGCAGGCAGGGAAGTGTTTAAATTATTCTATTCAGTTAAGGCCTGAAACTGAAAGTTATCAGCATTGTCACTAAGGCAGAGATCACCGTGTAGGCAGCTTCCAGCCCTGGTATGGCGAATGCTGCAGTGCCCAAATGCTCATTTTGCATTTTACATCAAGGCTGTAGTCTAAGAACATAAACTGACAGTGCAATAGGTGCACTGTAGAGAATTTAGAATTCTTACTGCATTACATTGGGGATTCTCAAAAACAGTCATTCAGTATTCCTCCCTTGTTAAGGCAAGATAAAACTGAACCCCTTTTCCATCCCTGATGATGCTTTAAAAGGTTTTGTTTCTTTGAGGTAATGCAGATCATAGTGTCAATGGCATTTAATTTTAAAATCCAAATAAATTGGTTTCATAAAACTTAAATAAGCAGTTATGTCTTTTACACAAATGGAGAAATATGTTTGAATTTATTCCAAATAGATGAACTTGTATTTTGTGCGTGAATGAACCAGCCAGGTAGCTTTCACTGTGCTCTTACCAATACATAACTGTAGTAAGCTACTAAGGAATCTTTTTGTGTTTCTATGCAAATGTGCAAGTTTTCGATTAGTAGTGTTGATATGATTGACAGTCTCCTCCCTTATTNNNNCCCCCCCCCGTTTCTTTCTGGTACTGAAAATATCAAGATGTTAGTGTTTTAAGGTGCTTAAACCTGTTTCTGTTGTGTTTTGCAAAAGGGTTTGGGTTTGTTTTTTTGTTTTGATTTTTTTTTCCCCTAATTCAGACTTCACTTATTAAATACGGACTATGATTTTTCTAATTTAATTATGGGAAATAACTCTTGATATATCCAATATATATAATGCTTTCTCAGTGTAGGCTTTGCTATGAAGTTACTTGCAGCTTTTAAACTAACAGTTTCCTCATGGTTAACTTGAGGCAGCATTATTCAAGATGAAAGCATTCTAGCACTAACTTACTTCCCCATGAAATTTCCAGTAGGCTGTCCTGCACAGAGATATTAACAAGTTAGTGAGTTATTTTGCTGTAATGGTGGAGGAGGGCTCCTCTCTTTCTCTCTGTGAAATACAAGTTTTTTTACTATTTTGTAATAGGACCTTTCCTGGCCTGGGCTTGCAGTGGGTGATCTGTTTCACAGACCACGAGCTACTGTGCTGGTAACAGTGAAGGGAGTAGACAAGCTGGCATTGCCTGTGAAAGGGATTTCTTACCCTATTGAGAATGTGAGTATCCACGTTTGGAACTGTTGCGTGATTTTTGTGATTCTTGTGATCTAATGAGAAGTACATGACTCTCTACTGTAGCCCTTGGCATTTACTTGTTTCTTACTTCACTTGAAGATCACACACTCCCCTAGAATGATGGATCAGGCTGTATAGATAAATAATCCAGTCACACTCCTGTACAAGGTGAGAGGCCTTTAAGATCACCCAGGGCCTCCTGTGTTGAGTTTAGTAACTTGTTTGACCAAAGCATGTTCTCCTTGGAAGGCATCTAGTTTTAATAAGTTTGTACTGAGAGGCAGAGAATCCACTGCTTCCCACGGTCACTTATTGATTCACAGTCAGAATCATTAACTTTTACTTTTTTTGCTTCAGCTGAGTGTGATAGCCTTTTATATGATGATCATTCTTTGATGTACTGTATCACCCTTTAAGCAGTCTTTGAGTTTTCCTCAAGTACTTGACTGAAATATAGCACTTTGAGACACAATTCGATTATACTGTATCAGAAAGAAAACAACAGGCAACATTACATTTACCTGTCACTGTCTGTCTTTGCCGAGACTCTTTTCTCACACTTGTCACAGCATGACAGAAGCATTTAGGTTGGAAAAGAGCTCTCAAAATCATCTAGTCCAACCCCCTGAACAAGCAGGATCAGACTGTCCAGAACTGTGTCCAGTTGGGTTTTGAGTATCTCCACAGATAGAGACTCCACAACCCCTCTGGGCAACCTGTGCTAGTATGTGACCACCCTTACAGTAAAAAACTGTTTTCTTGTGTTCAGATAGAAATTCTTGTTTTTAAATTTGCGCCCATTGTCTCTTCTCCTGTCATATGATTTTGTTCACACACATCTTAACAGGAACACAAGATATTGGTAACTGTACGGTGTCTACTCCTCCTTTATAAATCCATTGTCTGCTTTAATCCATTTTGCTGCAGTACTGAACCAGTTCTTCGTGTTGAGCTGTTGTTTGTCCAGCATGAACCCTTTTCAAAGAAGTTGTTTTTCAGGTTATCTCTAGTCAGTTAATTCTGCTTCTGCCTATCTTGGAAAACTTTGTTTTGCATTAGTTTACCATGCATTTTGGCTCTGTGCAACTGCTGTGCTCCTGTTAAGAATTATTATTTATAATTTTATTATTTCAGTCAAACTGTGGAATTAGCAGTGACAATGTTGAGTAGTGTTTGTTTCATATTGACACCCTGTTGCACACCCCAAGATGAGATGGCAATTTCCCTGTGAAATTACTTTTACACCTATCAGGCAGGCTTTTAATCTGTTTTAAAATGTCAGTGTTTAATTGGAATGTTACGTGGCTTTACATTGAACTCAGGTCAAATTCAGCTTAACACAGATCTGCTTTCACATCAGCTTTCAAGCACAGCTCACTAGTTCAGGCAGTTACGTGTTGGCATTGCTGAAATGGTATCTGGACCAAAACTGATTTAGGATTGTCTGCATCTGACTGTGTAGGCATTGCTAACTTGTGAAAACCTTAAATGTACTTGAAGAAGTCTTCAGTCATATTTGCACTTATAACTTTGATAAAATTCTGATGTGTACCTAGTGCATATTTTCTTTATTTCCCATTAATAGAAATTAATATTCCTAAGCTTTATTTGGTTCAGTTAACTGCTGCCATGGCTTCAAATGAGCTGCCCCAAATGTATGCTGGCAAAGTACTGGTTCTCCAATATTCAAGAATAGTTTCAAATGATCATCACTGAGTCCATGTTTGGGACTGCTGGGTACAAATTATCCTGGCTTACAGACTTACTAAAATTTATTAGAAAAAATATTTTTATGCACTTTAACTAGTGAATGAAAATATGCCATTCTGCTTCTTTTTAGATGAAACCCAGCAATAAGTGTTTGAAAAAACTAACAGTTTTATTAGCTTGCCAGTAATGGCACTATACCATGCTAGGATTTTTTTCTTTTGTGATTTTTTTATATGGCTCTTTTCTTTAGTGTTTCAGCAGTTGATCTTTCTAGTGGTATGTTTTCATTCATCAGTTTTCTGTGGTTCATAACTTCCCATTTGCACTAAGATTGGGTTCCCCTTTTGTATTGCTTCTGTATTTGTTAGTCTTGCTTTACTGATAAACAAGGCTATACTCTTAGCTTAAGTAAGCCTCTTAATTACACAGTCATGGCCCCTTGGAGTTATTAAAAACATATTATGTCTGCCATATATATAAATAAATTGATCATAGATACACAGCTGATGTTCTGTTTTGCACATTGGCTCCTATTATTTGTTATTATCAATTTGGAAATACTCATACTCTTTGCTCAAAAACAGGTTGTCCTATTTTTTCCAGGCTTCTGTAGTTAAGCAAATTATCTCCTTTTATATCATTAGTCCTTGTTTTACCCAAAAATCTAACTAGACTTTGTCTTCTAGGCTGTTCCTTTCAGTCTTGACAGTGTTGCGAATGCTATTCATACTTTGTTCTCTGAGGAAACTCCTGTGGTCTTGCAGCTGGCCCCCAGTGAGGAAGTAAGTATTGCTTCACTTTTGATTCCAGATGTTCTAAATAGTAAACCTCTCCCCACTTGTGTGGCTGGAGCAAAACCAGCTATTTATGAAATATTTTGCATTCGAGAGAGATTGCAAGTTTGATTGATTATTAATGTGTGACTGGAAAAACTAAAAACTAACCTCTGTTGTTATTAAACAATGGCTATTCCTGCAGAGAGTGTACATGGTGGGCAAGGCAAACTCCGTATTTGAAGATCTTTCTGTCACACTGCGCCAACTGCGAAACCGCTTATTCCAGGACAACTCCATTCTCAGCTCCCTTCCTCTCAACTCCCTCAGCAGAAACAATGAGGTAAAAACTTTAGTCAGTGGGAACTTTTACTATTTTTTCTAACATTCTTAGTTAGCTTGTGCTTTTTCTTTTTTCTTTTTTTTTTTTCTTCCCCCTTGCTTTACCTAGGAGAGCCCACTCTAATTTTTTCTAACTGAATTCTAGGAACTAAGTTTTAATTTTTGTTGTAACAACTTTATTGAAAGAGTAATTTCCTTCTAGCATGTTCAGATTCTGTAACAGACATAACCTGTTATAAAATACTGAGGCTTGCCACAAAATGAGACTTCCCTAACTTTGGTTTCATCAAAGGAAATACCTGTCTCTTTCTGCCTCTTCCCCCAGGTTGACTTGCTTTTTCTGTCAGAACTACAAGTCCTACATGATATTGCAAGCCTGGTAAGGTTTTTGGAAACACTTTCCACATCTTGTGTAACAAACTTCAGAGATCTCTTTTAAAGGTAGAGAAGCCCTAGCCAGGATTCTTGGCAACTAGTGATATATATTCAAATGTGTCATCAGGTGGTTACATCAGTTTAAATAATTCATTCTCAAGCTATTTGTATCAGCCCTGTCACTGGCGGAAGAAAATGGGAACCTTTATCATTTGTAGTTTCTTTTGTATTGTGTTTGGTGAGAACAGGGGGAATTCTGAGCTGCTATTTTTCCATGCCCAAAGACACAGGAAGTACTCAATGAAGAATTTGCTGTGGCTTTCCTTGTTTTCTTACTTGAGAAGTATACTGGTAGTTCAGAACATGTTCTTTGCCCTGTCTACCATTTTACTTCAAAATGTCACCAAAACATTTTACTGAAAAGACTACAGTGACTTTTGTAGTGTGAATAGTGATGGTGATAGAAATGTTCCAATGGAGGGGTGAGCTTTTAATTCTTAGGATCTTTTTACTAAGAAGCTACTATCTTGTTGCTGTGGTTTAGGTTTTGTTCTGGGGTTTGTTTCCCCCCCGCCCCGCCTTTAAACCGCAGCCCTCAGCTACTTAAAGTGAAGGCAACAGTCGTGAAAAACTCAAGAAGTTCACATTAAGTGAAGGGCAGGTGGAGAGAAATGGGGCTCTTGAGAAAATGAGGTAGAACAACTTGTTTTTGTTTTGCAGACTAGAAATGCTGTAGTTAAAGTAGATGGGAAGACAGGAACAAATTAAATTCCTTGCTTTCAGAGAGTGTTGTCTTGTGCAGGCAAGTGAATGTCAATGCTGCAGCTTCACAACTGTAGAAGCGCAAAAATATCACTACTCTCCTTTGAGATAATTTGGATTATATTGGTTGGATTTTATGACAATGGGATGGTACTCCTTAAGTAAACTACTTTTGTACATGGGCAAGGTAGGTTGCAAGGTAGAAGTTGCAACCTCCTCAGTTTTGCAAGGGCCAGCTTCAGCGGAGGTAATAGTAGTATCCAAATATTGTAGTTATGTGTGTTGGGTTTTTTTTTTCTCCAAGTTTTATTTTTACGGGAGTTACAGAACAAGGATTCTAATGTGAATAAGTATAATGTTTCTTTTTAGTAGAGCTCTATATTACATGTATATAACATCATATTAGGAATAGATGCTGCATGATGATCATCTGCTTTCTTCTGTAGAATAAGAAAAGAAACAATTGTGAACATCTTATAGTTAAGTTGGCAAGAAATTTCACTGCCTAATCAATATGGATTATGACTGTGGAAAGTGAGGCTGGATTAGTCCCAGCAAACTGATTTTGTGAAATGTGTTTTCAAAGTAACCTGTGTATTAATTCATTTCTTTCTGCCCTCAATGGTGTGCCAAAGCTGTCTCGACACAAGCACTTAGCCAAAGATCACTCTCCAGACCTGTATTCTTTGGAATTGGCTGGTTTGGAAGAGGTTGGAAAACGATATGGGGAAGACTCTCAGCAGTTCAAGGATGCTTCTCAAATTCTTGTAGACTCTTTGCAAAAGGTATGCTTTCTACCTAATGAACAAAACTCACAGGAATACTAAGGAAATAACTTTTTGTGTTAAATACGAGGGAGTTAGTTTATTGACTATCTTCTGCTTTGAATTTTCACTTCATTAGCGATGGCTTGACTGATGCTTGTTTTTGTTGTTTGGTTTTTAAAATGCAGTTGTTCAGTTATAAAATTGAATGTCACTTTGGAAAGTGTTGACGTGATTCTACGTGTTAGATATTCTGCATAAAGGAGTAGGAATATATTGAAACCGTATATCAACATAACTCAATATGTTTGTTTTTCTAAATAAATATCTTGCATTTAAAACTTCCAGTATGTCTCACAAAAACTGGCTCCTAGAAATGTGGAAGTATCTTTATCCCAGGGTACAGTGGTTAGTTTCCCCTTGCCCACAAAGCTGTATAAATCTAAATTTCCAAGCCTCTAAAATAACTGCAGTTCATCTATCAATAAGCTCAAGAAAGTAATTCTTTAGCAGGTCTTATGTAATCATTAGATAAAATCTCAAAGGCCAGTCACTTTTGAGAGTTTCAAAAGCATGATGGAAAAGTGTTAAAAGGATGAATTTGTTAAGCCAAATAACTGTTTTCTCTAAACATTACTCTTTGGCCTCTTTGCAGTTAAGCAAATAAATACTAGACATATTAGCCTTTGGACCAGATTAAAATATTCAGGTTCATAATTTCCCAGTGGAAGGCTGAGCATCTAAATATTTTGTTGAAACTGACAGATGTACAATTGGGAAACTATATGGTGATGGGCCTTTTGTAAAAGGAACGAAAGAGTGAGTTTCAGCCCAGAAAGCAGCCATAAGCTACAGTCTGGTGAACAGTGGTTGAGGGGTTTTAAAGAGATGTTGTAAACCAGGTGAAAATTGGCATTTTCTTAGTGAAATTCTAAAATAACGTAAATTTTTACAACTTTTTATAAGCTTCTTATTCCTGAAGCTGACATCTTATGGTTTAGTACATCTTGCTAACAAAACTCTACTTAATTCCTGGCTACAGTGTAGGTTTTAAATTAAATCACTTTTGCTCTTCCAGTTTGCAGATGAGATGTTTAATCTGTATAGTGGGAATGCAGTAGTAGAAGTGGTGGCTGTAAAGACATTTAATTCTCCTCTCACAAGGAAGACTCGCTCCATTCTCCAGTCGTCACAGGTAGTAGATGCACATTTTTCTATGTATCATTTATTAAAAGTGATCCAAACTGCATCACTTCTTCACTTGAGTGTAACTTTTTTTAAAGGACTAGAATACTGACTATGATTTAGGCATGGGTGTGAAGAGGCCAGCTTACCTGTCCTGATCTTCACTTAATCATAGAGTAATTTAGGTTGAAGAGGCCCTCTGGAGGTCATCCAGTCCAGCCTACTGCTCAAAGCAGGGTTAGTTTACGAGTTAGATCAGGCTGCTCACGTCCTTGTCCAGCCATGTTCTTGAAACATCCATGACTGGAAGTCCCACAACCTCTCTGGACAGCTTGTTCCAAAGTCTTAACCACTTTGACTGTGAAAACTTTTTCCCTTATGTCTTGTTAGAATTGCATTTCTGCCGTTTTCTCCCCAGTACAGTAGTGCATGTGAGTCTTGCTTCCTGGGTGGGGAAAAAATAGTTTTCCTTGACTTGCTGCCTACACTCCAGATTCAGCCCAGGATGCAGTTGTCCTGTGTCATTGCATGGGCACACTGCTGACTCCTGTTAACCTTGTCCAACAGGACCTCCAGGTCCCTCTCTGCAGAGCTGCTGCCCAGCTGGTCAGTCCACAGCCGGTCGGTTCCCAGCCTATGCTGTCACATGAGGTTATTCTGTCCCAGGTGCAGGGCTTTGTGTTCGTCCTAACTGAATTTCATGAGGCTCCTGTCAGCCCATTTCTTTGGATTCCATTAATGTCAGTCACATAATCACTTTTGCATTTTGTGCCCTAGCACCAGAATTGTCTAAACAGAAATGCATCTCTCCTATTCAGATTGCTCAGATTTTTGATGTACTCAGAATGTGTTTTGTATGCAAGCTAACTTTAAAGTAATACACGTTTTCTTTATTGCAGAGCAAAACAGAAAATCCATATAACCTTGCCTATCCGTATAACTACAACTACTCTGTAATCTTCAACATTATTCTGTGGATGATGATAGGTCTTGCTTTAGCTGTGATAGTTATCTCCTACAACCTCTGGAACATGGATCCCGGGTATGACAGCATTATTTATAGGATGACAAATCAGAAGATAAGAATGGATTGACCTGCACTGTATTTTGGCGCAAGGAAATGATGAAGAGTAAGGTCTCCTTTAAACTGAGTGGAAAACAAATATTCTGACATGGTCAATTGTGGAATTTTTTAAAAGGTGTATTTATTTCTAAGTATTTTTTTTTTCCCTCTCGAGCCTATTTTAAATGTTAGTAGTAGCACCAGATGGGACTTAGAAATTGAAATCTGCTTGTTTAAAAAAATAAAAACCCAACCAAAAAACAACAATCCCCAAAGTAGTTGTTATTAAAGTAACATCATTCCATTTTTTTATTATGTTACATGAGTTTTTGAAATGCTTTGTACTGCCTGTGACTGTGTGCAAAACAGATAAATTGAAATTACAATAGCAACATGTTGTTTGAAACTTTTACACTGGAAGATTAGAAATTATAGCTAAATTGTTGTGTTGTATATTATGAACCAGTTGTAAATGTTTGATGTAAATATTTATAATGGCTATATGTAACTTCAAAAAGGATAGTAATTAATCTTTAGTAAAATACTAAATATAGAAATATTTCTACAAGGCTACGATTCTAGTGGCACAAATGGCATTTTGATCTCATGTTGATGGCTCAGATGTGAGCTGTAGACAGGAGGATCCTTTACCTAGAACTTCAATGATTTGGAGGTAAATAACACTAGTGTGTCTGGTCTGTACAGTGGAGAGTCTATAAATATTGAAGTAGCACCAGTCTGATCATGGTCTAACGTCACATACAGTTGAAAGTTCCTATTATGATGCTTCATATTCCTTCCATTTGTGTTGATGTTATTATAAAAAAAACAAAACCAATTCTTTTTGATGATAAGAGTGGACCAACACTTGATTTAAATATACCTGAATTATAGTCCTGCTTCAACTATTCAATAAAACAAAGAACAATTGTTCTTGAATGCAGTTATTCTTTGTGGCTTCATAGGTGTTGCTACTTCTATTTAGTATTAACTCAGCTGAATAGAGTAGGTGCCAGCAGCCTCCTATATGTGACAGTGGGCCTAAGTCTATAACACTTTAGTTTTAACTGTCTTTCAAACGCAAATGTTGGGAGATCACCTTGTATGGATTAATTTTCCTAAGCCAAATAGTGAGTGTAGATAAAACAAGAGGTTAATCTCTGGCTTGAATCCTGTTTTAGAACTACCTACTTTTTAGAAACTCGTTTGCTCTTGTGGTAAAAGGAATTCTTCCAGACTACAGCAATATGAATGGAAACTACTTTTTTCATCTTGTTGTCCTCTAATGTGCTTAACTTTCCCTATTGTTAGGAGAGATTTGTTCCACTTCCAGAAAAGCTCTGCTTATTGAATTAATTTGTCTCGTTTGTTGGGAATGTCAGATTTGGAGCTATTGAAGTTGTTCATGTCTTGGAGATCCTGGACAATGCTTCACGTTGAATTGAGTAACATTCTGCAGCTTTGCCCAAGTCCAGGAAATCCAGTTTAGTATATGTTACAGTCATTTGAAGTTACTTTTAATGACACTTAAAGTTAATCTGGGTGATTAAGATCAATAGATAAAAGGAAGAGTTGCACTGCCAGTTTCTTTGACAAGAATGTGTAATCTAATTATTGAACATTCTGTAATGCACTTGCGGTGTTTTGATGAGAATCAAATCCATCTGGTGCAGCTGTACAACTTTATTATGAAAACGATTAAAATACAGCTCTCATCCTGTTTGATAGGCATGAACCCTTATGATTTAAGTAAACTATTATGTGATAGGCTCTATGTTGTTTCAAGTTTCTTTGACTTGAGATCACTTAATATGGAAGACAATACCCCAGAACTTCAGCAGGAAGCATGAGCTAGGGTAGGGAAGGGGGTAGTACATTAATAGTAGAATCTTTCCAACTAAACTGTACCTTAAAAAAATTACTTCTGTGGCAGGAAGGAAGAATGACCACTGTCAGGTTACTGTCAGATTGCAGGGACCAGTTTGCAGTGAAAGGTTAACAAAGACAAAGGTAAATGCTCTGGGAGTATTTAGAAGCTTGCATTGTTTTCAGCTGTCTTGGACATAAAGCAGTTGAAATAGAGTAAGCCACTTTATGGGATTCTGCTTGTCCTAAACAATACTAAGAGGTTTAAAATGTTAAAATACTCTTTAAATAACAGTGCCACAGTAGGTTCCCTGATATTTTAAATCACTCTTTGAAACTTCTAATTGCCTATTTACGGTTATTAAGTCTTTTTATATCAATTCCCTTATTCCTTAAGGAGATGCTTAAGCTCCATTTCTGAGACTTGTTGCATGCAACATCTTTGTTACAATCACAAAATGTGCGAAGATGACCTTATGTACTATTAGAAATGAGGAGCTCAGCTTTGGCACAAGAGTAAAGCTGCCGTAATTCATTTAAAGTAAATGGGAAGCATTGTTGTGACAGACTTTTTCTGAAGAACCTCTCAGAGAGGTTCTGTCATACGGAAGAACAATATATAGAGTAAAAATATACTACATTGTGGTTCTGATAGGCCAAGCACTGTAGTATCAGAATGTTTGAGAGAGCTCACCTGATTTTATCAGTAATAAGTACTCAAATTGTAGCTTTGTAGAGCATGTTCATAGAGCGTGTTTCGGCAAGGCCTTTTAAAGGGGGAGGGAGCAAAGAAAAGGAATAAACCATGTTGCACATCTACTGTCTCATACTAGGATTCCCAATGCTTTTGCAAGATGAGGCTGTCTGGACTATGGGTTCATCATTTTGATTGTCTGAAAATTAGTCATGCTATAGACTACTTGGTGAGGATTTACATCAACTTGAGCTTCTTACTGGTCTATATTGAATTAATGGATTCCTAGTTTACTTAATTCAGAGGTTTAATCAGATTAATAGTCCCCTTCAGATACTTGTGCAGAGTTTTAGAGGAGCTAGTTGTTTAAAGTGACTGTATAATTAATTGTAAGTCTTTAACATCTGCATGCCAGGTATACCTAGGTAGCTGTTTTGTAATTGGTCTGAAGTTGGCAGTACAGTTTGTTTAAATGTGGGACCTGCTGTTGAGATGGTCATCCTGTCAGCTCTGTTCTGCTGCTTGCTGCTGCTGTAGGCTCTAATTTTACTTTTTAAAGCTAGTCTTAGACTACTTTGAAAGGCACATTTGAGTTCCCACTTCTCGTGTTAGTACCATGTTTGTTCATTCTCATGGGTGCAGGCCCCCAGCTGGTACTAGAGGTGCTTTTGAGCGCTCTAATGTGCCCTGTTTCTTAAATACCAGTTGCTTTGTGCAGCATAAGCTACTTTTTGAACCACTCTAAAGCAACTGTGCTTTAGTTTGAGCTAGGTAGGCAAGACACATCCTATTGTACAACGGTACTGGTCCTTAACTGCTTATGAAATAGGCAATTACAATACTGATCCCTGAGCCAGGAATAGTCTTTCCATATTTAGAATTCAGTTGATGAGAATGAAAGTGCTGTCATTCTCATCAAACTTGCTATTGACCATTCTCTTTAAATTTAATCTTCCCAAGAATATAAATTGTAAAAAGACTTGTGTGATATGGCAGAAATTGTAGGTTTTGTGTACAGTGCTATAGGAAAGCAATGAAACTGTCACGTGAAGCTCTGTGAAGGAAGACAACAGAACCCTGCAGTTTCCTTTCCAACAGGAAGTTATCACTGTTCTTTTGAGGCACTCCTGTGAGGTCAAGGGAGGGAGAGGGATGCAAGGAAAATGTAGTCTGTATTGGGATCCTGTCTGCTGGAAGTGAGAAGGGCAGCAGGGTCATGTTGCAATATTCAGCAGCAAGCAACTTTAAGCCAGGCTGGGACAGGCTTGGTACAGCGCAGTCTGTAGGATTTAGGTTGTAACTGCTGCAGGGGGTGGTGATCTGGTCACCAAAGAGAGTTTATCCTTGGGGAGCTTGGCCTCTGGGAAAAAGGGTGAGATGTGATTGGGTCCGCTTCAGAGAGTAGTCATATATTGTCCAGTATTTGGATTGGGGAGGACCTAGAGTCTGGGTATCTGTTCTCATGAAGTGCTGACATTTCTGAAAAAGGAGAGAATTCTGAGTCAGAATTGAAGCCGGAGCATTGCTTTTCATATTTAGATTGAAAAGAGAAAATAAGCCATAAAAGAAAGGGTTCTTTTAAGAGCCAGTATGCTGCTTTTCCTAGATAATCCCCTGAAGTTTAAACTTGGCAGAAGAGAGGTATAATCTAGGATTTGCATATGCCTCAACTTTCCAGACTTCTCTGTGGCAGGCGTGGCAACTTGTAGAGTTCTTCCAGCCAATGCACTGCTGTTGCAACATACAGGCAATGGAACCCTATAGCAGATCTGAAATGTGTGAATGTTATGTTAAAGTCTAAAAAAAAAAAAAAAAAAAAAAAAAAAAAAAAAAAAGGGGGCGGGGGGGGAAGTGGAAATGAAGAAATCATGTTGAAATGCAAATGTTGAGCAAGACAGGTCAGCCTTAATGGCGGTGACAAGGACACTGCCAGAGTCTAGCGTAAGGAGATAAGCATCTGTTTCAAAACAAAACCCCCACAATAACAATGACCTTTGGAATCCTATTACTGTCACTGTTTTTTTGCTATGGTGAAGTGGATTTTAGCTATGAGCTAAAATTCACAAATGTTCTCTAGAAGAAATCGGTTTTCTTGCTTTAGCAAGGGTTGGGGACTATCCTGCATTTTTTAATTTTCTCTTCTGCATGCCCTGAACTATATTCTTAAGAATTTTCATCTTTGTAGAGGGGGGAGTATTGCAGGACAGAAAACAAGGCAGATCAAGGAAGATGAAGTGGAACTGTAGGATTTAAAATCCAGCAGAACAAAAGAAAATGGAATAAGTGAGGAGCCCAGAAGTTTATTTCCTGTCCTGTTCTGTCAATAACACAAGGTGTTGCTGTGGAGGAACTACAATTACTTGCAAGGCGCTAAATTACAAAGGGCTTCTGCAGCTCACTGTGAAAGATGGAAGAGAAATAAGTGAAACCTAGCCACTGTACACAGAAGCTCTGTCCCTGCAGAAGCAGGGCTGGTATGTGGCGTGTCACTGGATCGGAGAGCAGACTCCAAGAGCTCCCTTTGTGCAGAACTAGCACAGACGCTGGCACCGCTGCTGCCAAACCCTCTCCAGGCACTGCTTGCAACCACAGACCACAGCAGGTCTCTGAACTGGGACCACTCCTGGGCAAGTTTTTGGTCTTGGTGTAAATGACTGCAGTCTTCTGGTCCAGTGACAAATTTGGGTCCCTCAGCTTGTGGGGTTCTTTTTTTTGGAGGAAACATCTTCTATAGTTGTTGGAGCACTAGTAGATATTACAACACTTCCCATACTTCTCAGAGATGTGTACCATGGCACAATGCAGCTGCTGTGAAATCACTGCATTGTTCTTTCTATTGAAACTTGTGTAACTCGTGTCCTGCCTGACCAATGATGACGTACAGGGTACAGAAACCCCAGGTGACCACATTCCTCTCAAATAAACAGAGCAGAAGATGATGGATGGCATGAAGCCATGCATCCAAACAACCTGCTCCAGTGCACTCTCCTACCTGAACTGCTGGAAAATCAACTGCTACAGTTGGCATCTGTCTATGACAGGCAGGAGATGGGTCTGCTGGAAGACTATCTAAAACCAGGAACGGATGGGTGGTGCTCTGAAACTGTAGAGATTCTGGTAGATGTCTATAACAAAAGGTTCTTTTCTAGAATAGGTCAAAAAGGCATGCTAAACTGCATCTGTACTCAAGAGTGGTTGAGGACAGCTTTTAGAATATAAATCCCATCCTTAAATAGGACTTATGTTGTCAGTGCGCATTTTCTGAGTTTAAAGTGATTCTTCTATTGGTGAAGAACACCTTCACACTATAGGACTCTGGCAATCAAATTTAGTAGTGCCATTGATGTCACCCCACATCACCAAAAATACATAGCTAAGTTCTTGGCATAAGCAAACATAATAAAATATTTACAATGCTTCATAAGGGAAACAAAATTCATGGTTGCACCAAATACTTTTATAAAGACAGTCGAATTCCACTTTTAATTATACTCCAGTACATGAATGACAAATTTACATGCCCTTAATCAAGTTAGCATATGCTTTTCATTAAGCATCGGGGATAGAAGCAGTATGGCTATGGTAAATTGATAGTAATTTAGCTGGTAGCTTATAGCCAACACTGTAAGGTCACTGACTTGAAAGACTTCAGTGCTGCCTACCTGCTTACCTGTTCAACCCCCTTATTTTAAGTACTTCGTTAAAATACCATGGCCAAAGTACCCAAGGAATTGATTAAAAAAAGTCTGTCGCAATACCTGTGTAATCAATTACAGCATTTGGAACACAGCAGAGCTAAACGGGAGCTCTAACTACATCCTACAGTAGGTCATCAATTAAAATCTTGACTAATGTAGAGCATGGGCTTGGAAAGAAAAAAAACCTTTAAGTGATCAGACAGCTCTCAACTCCTAAGAATCTATTTCTGTCACTCTTAGTCTCTGCTGCAGCAAAAAAAGGAGGGAGAAAAAAATACATAAAACCAGCTGTACCAATTATTTTCGATTGACCTATCTCAAATGTTTCAGCTAGTTGACAGACCCAAGAGGAAGCAGCTAGAGTCCACTGCCAGTGCTTCCCACAGCTGAGCTGCCACCTGCACAGCTGGTGGAGCACCTCTGACTGGGGCAGCCAACCCTGAGAAAGTCATCAGCTTTGCAAACAGGTGAGTTAGTGTAACCTAAGCCATATTGGTGAATGTGCAGCTTTGACCTCCGAACATCTTCAGGGACGTGAGCCCTGGGTTGTTTTATATATATCCTTGGGAGCAGAGAGGCTCTGTTTCATGGCTGAATGTGGTCTTGTTTCCAAGGGAAATAAGTCGGAGTAACTCTGGGTAACCTGAAAGGAAAATTTGCTAGAAAAAGGAAGGGCAATCAACTGTCAGTCATGCAGAGAAGCAGATGGGGTGAGGAGGCACAACTGGAAAAAGCAAAAACTAAGATAAGCACTCTATATAGGAATTGGTCTTGATCTCTTCTGTGCATTTGTGTGCACGTGCACACACAGAGTTATATTGGTCTTTACAAATGAAACGGAAGAAGAGGTTTCCTCCCCCGTTAAAAACATTACTTTTATTAAAAAGTGGATATATTTTTACATTCTTTCCTTTTTTTAAAGGAGATTAAAAAAAAAAAGTATGCTCAATATTTTGTAAAAGCAAGGATTTATAAACTCAGAATGCTAATAGGAATACATGCACCTAAAAAGATGTGCAGTAGAAATATCTGCAGGAAAACTGTGCCCGTACCACTAACATCCCAAAGGTGATGCAGACTACCAGAAACTGGCTTTGATGTATGTTACTTTTGGAGAAAACCAAAATAAGCGTACCAAAAATAAGCACAAGTGAATCAGGAAAATAAGCATACCGGGGCACAAATGGTGCTGTTAAAGCATAATGGCCCCAGTGTCAACCTGCAGCACAGTGGTCACTTTGACTTTGTCTTTGTCCCCTAACTACTGTTTTTTATCCAAGGGAATGGAAGAGCCAGTACTAAAGAGAATACAGAGGGAGTCACAGGGGCCAGGCACAAAACTGAAAGAAATGGTATCTCCTGCAGGCAGCTGCTGGTGCTGTGGGACACGTGCCAAGCCTGTGGTCGCCGGCCCCCTCCGTCCTCTTTCCTGACTTATAGGGACTCTAGGGGCACAAGCTGCCAGCGCCCCACAGGGCCCCCGTGCTGCTGGGCACAGGCAGCCCCCAGCCCACTGCTGCCTCCTCACACTTCCCCACGGCCCTGACAAGAAGCAGCTTGTCCCAATGGCAGCGGAAAGCCTGAAACTTAAGTCATTTCAGGACAGTGCTCCCTCGAAGTTTGGCTTCCCTGCCATCTCAGGGCAGAGCCAGAGACTCCCATGCTCCTAGTGAGGAGCAAGCTGCAGGGACAAACTTCTCCATCCCAGGAACCTCGCTTGGGAAAGCAGCCTCTGACATGTCGCAATAGGAGTCATGATCATTGTCATGAGACTGGCTTCCTTGTCTTGAAAGGACAGTCCAGATTTAAACACAAGAATCAACCGTTCTGCATTTTAATTCCTTCCCCCCCCCCGCCTTTTTTTTCCCCCTGTTATCCCAGAGGTTCCCAGGAGTTCCTCCACCCAGGAATCACCTTTATTTCTTCTTTCCATGCTGTGGTTGGCCACTTCCACACCACAGACCTGATTCTTAACGAATTCCACAGCTGCTGAAATATTCAAATTGTTGGCAATAGTAAAAGAAGTCCTGGTTGCTAGCATTTCCAGGACTGTGTAGGAGTCATTAGTTACTGTAGCCTAAATTAACTATTTGGCAGAGGGGGGAAAAAAATCTTAAAACCCTAAGTCTTAAAATCCTATTGCCTGCCAAATTCCTTTCTGAATTTCCCTGTAACATGCAACGTAACCTTAGCTAGAAAACAAATACATTTACATTCTTATCTTCATTTTTTTCCTCCTCAAGCTCGTCTTCTCCAGTCTGTGTTAAAATTTTGTTTCTATTTTTCAAAGCATTGCAGACTCTGCACTCCTTTCCTTCAAGGAGTTCTTTAATATATGCATCTCTTGCAAGTGCAGGAGCAGGCCAAGTAGACAAAAATATTCTAATGGAATGAAGTATGACCACGTAAAGCGCCTCATTTTATTGATATCTGATGTCTCATGTGAACCTGTGTGTTATCTAGTCAGGAGTAAACATTTCCGATCTTGGACTCTCCCATGAACTGCAAAAAATAATGGTGGTTAAATTGTTTTAAAAGCACAAATTTAAAATCAGAGTCAGGATCTAGAAAAGACCAAGATAGCAGACACACCTGAAGCAAACAGGTTATGGTGCTGGCAGGTTGTTTAGCACCTCCCAGTGTTAAAAACCATCCAGGCTGTGACTGGTCAGCTTCTGGGACTTTGCCATCTGAAGAGCTGGCATTTTACCGCATGCTGTTGTGGAAGCGGAGGCCGGGTGAGACGCAGGACGTAGTGTGAAAGATCCAGTTGTTTCCCAGCCTGTTGAAGTCAGACCAGCCTCACAACGACACTGCTTTGCCACGGCCCTCACCCAGCTGCCCCTGGCAGAGATCATTCATCGTCTCACCTTGTATTTTACCCCCGTGATGGAATGTACCATTGCACGTGGAGCCCCGCTACCAGAACAGGAGGGCAATCTCGGCTGCCCTTGCCCCATTTTCAGCTGTGTCCCCCAGCACCTGCCCCAGGATGGCCGGGGCCCTCCCCGGTGGCTCCCCCGCCTGCCTGCACACACAGGGAAGGTGGGCGAAAGGCTGCTGAGGTCACTGGAGCTTACTGCGTCTGCCACGTTCGGGAAAATGGACTGGAGTAAACTAACATGTAATAAACAGCTATCTGATGCGTACAGTCAAAAGAAAATAATTTCCCGAGATTGCAAAGTTTTCTTTTACGCTAGAGCGTTGAAGAAGAAAATCAGCTTGCAGCATTACAATCGGGTTGGCCTTGAAAGCAGCGAGGCTGCTGGGGACGCCAGCTCTGAGGAACGCCTGCTTGGACCTGGCAAACCTACTGCTGCCCTGAGAAGCTCCCGCTACCAAAGCGATTCCTGAGAGCAGCGATGAGCTTATGCAATGCATATGTGCTGGGGGGGGCAGTGCTGGACCACATCTCCATGTTCCATGAGTGTTCAAACAGAGAGACAAAAAAATTTCTGCCATGTCCAACACTGAAACACCAGAAGGATTTTGGTGCTGAGAGTACTGGCAAAATAACTAAGTTTCCCTATCGGAAACAAATTTATGAAGATAATCTGTGAAATGAAACAAAGGTTCTCGGATTGAAGTCTATGAAATGCTGGATTTTGGCAACAGAGCACTCATGGTCAGGATGGGGAGGGATGGAGGCAGAGGACCGTGCACAGGCTGGACAGTCTTCCTCAAAGTGCACAAGGAAAACAGAAGCGGAAAACCCCTCCAATACACAAATCTTGGTTTTGAAATGCTGAAAATATTCCATCTGAAGGGATACTTCTGTGTCCTTACTGAGTACACAGCAGAGCCAGATAGCAAGTAACTGTGATATATGAAACAACTAAAGGGAAAAATATTTATTTTTATTTTCTTATGGATTCAGGTATGTCCCAAGTAACCATGAGGTTACTTGGTACTCATATAAATTGAAAACCTACTACAAATTTTACGAAAAGTATGTGGAACCAGGGAAAGCTAGGCTAGAGGATGTTCTTCCCCAGAAAAATCAAGACTTCATTTAAAAGAACATTTCCACTGTCATTATAAGAATTGCTGTTTAAAACAACAAGAAAAAAACCCAACAAAAATACCCCACTTGCTAAAGGTAAAATTAGATTTGTTCTATCAAATCATCTGTGACAATAGAAGAGTGGAGGAGGCGGAAATGCCACATTTGCTAAAAGCTTTATTTTAACTCCTGATCTATGGAGGAAAACAACCAAGAGCTGTGCAGGGAGGAGGGCTGGAGGAAGCTGTTAGCCAGACAATAGCAGAGACTGCCAAAACCAGTCTGACTTAGAGCAGGAAAACAGGTTTCTGACAGCACAGTTTTTGTAAGTGCATATCCAAAATAAAGGTCAGAAATTACCAATGAGGGCAGTGGTTCACAGCTGAACCCCAGCTACTAGTTGTTTTTTGTTCCTAACGCTCCCATGTCAGCTTCTGCCCAAAGACTTCAAGATGCAAGAATGAAATAGAGGCATTACGGGGGAAAAAAAAATAATAACCCAATTTCTCTGTGCAAAATATTATCAAAGCAGTCAAACCCAGCCAAATTTGGGACAATGCTGCGAGGTCCTGCAGGTGGGTTCACCCAAGTGGAAATAGAGTGTGTGTGTGTGTGTATCTGTATGTTAAGCATCCTCCTGCAGCTAGAAACTAAAGGGTTAAACACATCTTCCTTTCAACCTAGGTTCAGAGCCACATTTTTATTTGGG